>JAPYZA010002360.1:0-21843 GCA_030522685.1 Eupelmus azureus | reverse complement strand
ACGAAAAACTGTCGGTCGAAGAAGAGGGAGAGCGTCTCCGACGACGCGATCTTTTCTTTTCCTTTTTAGCTTTTCTTTTCAACTTTTTTATACGTCGTCCTCAACTCTTCTCCACTTGAAAATGATGAGGATGATGAGCGATGTCTCGATCTCTTCTTTTCCATTTTTTCTTAATCACGACCTTTGCAAACGAGATGTGGCTCCTTAGGCACAAAGAAAAGGAATGAGCAGCAGTCTATCGCTACTAGAGCTATTTTTTCACCTTTCGGCGTTGACTAACTTTAAAAATTGTGGCAATGATGGTATAAAGTAGGGGTACTACAATTTGATCTTGAGGAGGAGGCGCGAAATACAATACATTATCAGGCAAAAGTGTCAGTTATGGAATTGAAAATTATTCAGTTATATTGCTTCCACATCAGTTAAACAAGTAGAACTAAATTTAATAACAACCTCCGTCTACCAAAAAATAAAAAGCACACTCATCTATACTTAAAATTTTCCACATCACAAATAGGCCTCTAAAACATCAAAATCTTAACCACCAATCAACAACATTAACAAATTCCCAACAACCTAAAATTATTCCCAGAATTTTTCAACAACGACCAACCCGAGACTTACATCCCGCCTTCCTCGCGCACGTATTCCACATCCTCAGCCGAGACCCTCTCTCTCTCTCCCTTATATACGGAGCAGCGGAGGCTCAGCTCCCCACACGCACACTCGACTGTTATGCGCGCTCATGTGTCGCCGGGGCAATTTGCGATTCCGCGCGCTCCACGCATACGTATATCTATATAGGCATATACGCGACGTCGGAGGGCGTGGCGCGCGCGAGAGCGAGCTCTCCCGTGTGCGTATATATATAGGTACGTATACGCATGGGGTGGCTCGTTTGCGCGACATTGTCGGCGACCCCAGCGGCAGCTTCTCTGCATCCCCCGCTCGCTCTCTCTCTCCAGCTACACGCCCACACGAGGAGGCCTTTTTCGCTCGCTCGCTCGTTGTTTCATTAGCTTTGTTGGACGCCGGGGAGGCTGGAATTTTCGGTAAGACGAGGGTTGTTTTTAGAGTTTGACGAGGTGAGGTAAGGATTTTGGTTTTGTAATTTTTTTTTTATTGGGATTTTCTTATGTGGGGAGGGGTGTCTCTGTGGGAGATGGGATCGACCGCAAGGTTCATGAATTAATTGTTGGAGTTTGCGGTTGATTGTTAATTATGATCGTGCGATATTTTAATTCGATTGTGTAAAAGGAATGATTAATTCTTGCAAAGACAGATTATATAAGAACAGTGTACTGTAACATGTACTTATTTTGTTATTCATGAAATTTAGATGTATGAAGAATCGCATAAAAGACTGGGCAAAATTATCTGTTATACTCAAGAACACTTGCCAAATTTCAAATTGATTCACCGACTTTATTTTAAGATATATTCCTTTAAATTTTGTTAGATTTACGAACAAACTATATTACAACTTGACTGTCTTAATACAAATTGATAATTTAATCAAAATCCTGGTAACATTATAACAAAATCATTAGCAAACAGTGTACATATCATAAAAAGAACCTTCTTTACAAAGGAAATAAAAACGTTCACATCATTTTTAAATAAATTTTTCAATCACTCATCAGCAAAAGAAACAGGTATACAACATCTACAAACAAACAGTTCACCATCCACGCAGCAAACGTACATACCCATCAATTAAAAAAATTATTATTTTTCTAATCCTTCTCCACTAGCGCCGCAATATTTATACCCAGAACCGACACAGCAGACGCTAAAGCAGAAAAAAGAACACCAAGCGTTTCAATAAAGTTCTTTAACGGAATTGATTTCCCTGCCGTCTTTTTAACGTTTTAAAACGAGCTATCTCCCAACCCCCCCAAACCACCCCCCCCCCTTTTGTACCTCATGAATTATCCGTGTCTTTACAGTCCGAGAGACCGGACTCGTATTTATAGAGAGCGAGCGAAACTCCGAGGCGAGCGAGCGAGCGGGGGCGAAGCTCGTGTATACGGGAAATCGATCGCTCTTCACGCAGTCGCCGCCGACGCTGACGCGAAAGGGCATCGATTAGCCCAGCAAAGAGAGAAAGATAGAGAGGGCAAAAGCCACAAAAAGGAGTGTGAGTTTTTAATATTTTTTTTTCTGCTGAAGCACGCTTGAAATTCTAATTGCTGAAGAGTGAAATGCGCAGGGGGATTGGCGATGGTGTGATACTTTGAGTATGGTAATTAATGGATGGTTTATATAATTAATGTCGACCGCAGTTTTTTTTTCGTTCGGATCATTGTAGTGTGGTGTTCGATGACGGCCGTTGGCAGAATTTAACGGATTGTATATAGTGATTCGTTTGATTAATTTTTAATGCTATAAAGCCGCAAACCAATTAAAAAAAATTGATAATGTATGAAAGAATAAATAATTGGGATGTGATTTTTATATCTCAGTAATCCTTTAAATTGACATACTATTTTTGTTACACTTTTCTTCACAAATACTAACCCGAAAATAATACTATATATGAAAGCATCAGATACCCATCTAACTCCGCTACCACCCAAAAGACAAAAGTAACAAGCCATCAATCCCGCAGCGCAATACGGTCAATTTTCCCCACACGACCAATCTCCAGATCACCTCAACCAAACCCCACAACGCAAAGTCCAGTCCCAACCCGATCCCGATAAGCCTAGCCAGACGCACTCACATTGTCGCATTTCAGCTCCTTTACCCTCTTTCTTCCCCAATAAAAAGGCGCGCGCTACACCCCAGCCCCGCACATATATATCCATGAATCAGCGTATAAACGCACACGAACCCGGAGAAAAGAGAAAGAAAAAAGAGCGCGCAGGCCACGTGGCGGCGGCGCAACCCTTGCAAGGTACATACGATCCGCTGGGCGGGGCAGAGCCAGCGTACGGCCGGCTTTGTGTCAATGTACCTACAACCACCTGGACTCAAGTCCGCCGGCGGATTTTTGTCGTTGCGCGCGCGCTGCTTCGTGTGGCTGCACCCCTCCTGGCCAGCCCTTCTCTCTCGCATAGCCAAGAAAACGAACGAGAGACTCGCGTGCCTGTGTGCATGCTGTATGTGTGCGCCTGTAATGCCTGGATATATCTGAAGTGCGTGTATATGTTGGAAGGCGCGCGTGAGAAAATATTGACTCTGGCGCGCGAGCTTTTCTTTATTTCTTTTGGTTAGTTTGATTCTTTATGGGGAGTTGTTGGAAGGTTTTTGGCGAGGAGGATTTGAGGAGTGGGTATTGAGCTGGGGCTTTCTTGAGGAGGCTGTGTATGGAGGTGAGTGGGTTTTTGGTGGTGGGAGAGAATTGGGAGAGAGGATTTGGATGGTGCTTGAGTGTTCGATTGGATGGGTTAGTTTCTGCGTGGTTTGGTGCGATTCTCAGGGGTTTGATCAAGGGATTGATAGCGTGAGATTCATATTATTAAGTTAATAATAATATAGATATTTAAATGTTAAGACAATAAGTTGAAAATATTCAGAAATACATTAACCTAACTACTTCCATAGTATTATCTCAAGAAAATTCGCCAGCATTTCCCAGGGCTAACCTAATCCGAAATAAAACGCAAAATAGTAAAAACATTCCCACTCCGGAATCCAAAATCTTGCACAACCCACGCGTCACGCAAGCCTCTCTCCAAAGAAAAGAAGGTCACGTTCCATCTCGGATTGAAGACTCATGAAAACCGCTTCGACATCAGTCCCCCGACCGCCAGCTAACTTTTAGCTTCTTTCCCATAGAAAGACAGCGAGCGAGCCAGTCGCAGCCGCAAGTCCCACACGCGCGCAGATCTACCTGAGCGAAAATAAACAGATTTTCTCCGTCTCATTCCCCTGCCTCCCACTCGGCTGCATGGCAGGCACGACCCCCTGACCCAGTGCGCCGCCAAAGAGAGGCTGGAGCGGCCCGCTGACACTAATCTGACACTAAATTTCCATCTCTCTCTTTCGATCTTATCTACATCTCCGCGGCGACTCCGGCTGCAGCTTAGCTCTGGCTCTGGCTTTGGGGCCCAACGGGTTTTTCCCGGCGCTTCTTGAATTTTTCTCGTGTAGTTCTTCTCGTGTAGTTATACTTCTTGGGTCTTTGGCCAGCGTGAAAGCTGCAGTCATTTATCAAATCGCCCGCCGTGCTTTTTGCAACCTTGGGGCCAGCTGCTCGAGTTCTGGACGTTTAACACTTTTCGAAGATACGGAAATCGCTAGTTTTATTTATGGCGATCGCGAGTTTTCGTGTTGCAAAGCACACGCGAGTGTTTCCTACGGATGAATAATAAAGCCGAACAGTTCTATAGCCCCGCTCGATTATTCATGGCGTCCAAGGAATGTCCATGAATGATTTACACCTGGTTTTATTATTATCTTAAGTATATCTGGCCGCTCTTGAAACGCAAGTGCCAGAATATTTAGAATATCCGCATAGGCGTCTATACAACTCGAAGGAGCTCGTCCGAACGACATTACCACCAGTAGGCGACGCTCATTTGTCAACTGAAAAATTGAACGCCATCTGGTTTATTTACCGGCAGGCAGAAGTCGGCCAAGATTCATAAGCCAGCCTTTCCCTGCGTAATCGCCGAATGTAATATTAACTCGAAACACGCGGGCGCTCGTTAACTAAAGCGACACGAGCGTCGCGCCGCTCATAAAAGATACACTGATTCTCCCTCCCCCGCCTCGTCCGATCTCATTGTAACGTCAACGAACAAGGGATAGAGAAAAAAGCGATGTAAGAAAGTGCTCGTTTCTTCTTTCGTGGAGATCCCGTATGCGTTAATGATATTAGGAGCTTCGAAAAAAGCGCGTGACGCTGGTAGCCCCTCGGCTTGTTAAATATGCATGCGGACTAGGCGCGATTAGAGCTAGCTAAGCAGAGGAGCGTTTACGTGCGGGCGGGCTGGAAATTATTTCTGGGGAATCGAAGGTAATCGACCTAAATACGGAAGCGCCGGTAATGCGCATCGATAATTAAACGTTCACGAACAATGAATGAAATGCTTAATTTTCTTTATTCGTTCTTTAACTGCGGGCTTACTGATTTCTCAGAAATTACTATAACGAGTTGTAAGGAGCCATTGTCGCTTGCACTTAGAAAAGTGCAACAATGACAGGCAAATTGTTCCATTTCTCAGCGCCTCCCACAGCACCTAATCAGAGAAATTACAGAAAAATCAAGAGCAAACATTACGAATCATCGGCCGATACTCGCCTCAATACTCTCTCTCTAGAGTCACGTAATATTTGAACAGCGACGCAGCTCTACACGCACGTTGTCAGAGCGGAGAGAAAAAAGACGTATATATAGAGCGACACGCGCGAGAAAGAGGAACGACGGGCCGCTCAATTATCCGTTGAATAAGTAATCAGAAAAGACGAGACGGATGTTTTTTACCGGAGCGAGCGGCTCTACACGCCGGCTGTATAGAGCCTGAGAGCCGCGCTCTGGCAAGATGCGGAGCGATTTTTTTTCTAACTTTTCGCTCCGTGTTTGCTCAAGGGTAATGACACTGCAATTTATCAGTTGTTATTTCCATTCGTTGGAAAACTTTAGTACGGCGGTATCGATTGTGGATTTCAAGAATAGCGTCCTGGCTTTAAGATTTTTTCGCAGGAATCGATACTTTAGTCCCTTTCAGAAAATAAAACATTTCATAATCCACTTTAACTTTCGACCTCCGCTCACGCAGCATCTCAGCTTTCGCCGCCCAAAAGTAACGGTCCCAGCGCTCGTACACACACATCCACCCTTACACATCTCAACTTGCAAATGCACCGCGACCCCCGAGGCAGGCCCGCTACAAAAAACAGTCCTAGCCGTGCCTCGAGGGCGAGTTCACGCCCCCGGGTGTCTCGAGGCCCCGTGAATGGAAAAGCGCGCAAGATGCACAAAAGATCGCGCAAAAAAGAAAGGCCAAGGCGGCAGCGCCGAGGGCACAATGTAGGAGGAATTCCAGCGCGCGCGCTTTTTTTTTTTTTTAATCGTGCGCGTGCGCTTGCATTGTGTCGAGGGCTTCCGGTCGGTGTAACCGGATATCACCGGCTACGCCGGACATATTGACGTTAATTTATAAAATACTCGCGCGCGTGTAGCTCTCCCCCTTCGCTTTCTCCTCCTCCCCTTTTTTCACCGAATGCCCCCACTGTATGTGCTTTGTGGAGTCATATGCGCCGAGCGTACACATGTTAACGCACGTAGAATGCCCAACTGATAAATCACGCGACGCGCTAAGTCCTTGGTGTATTAGGGACTTTTTTTTTAATGGTTTGGGATGCGGGGTTATGCGGGGCTGGTTTGAGAGCGCTGGAATTTTTTGGACGGTGATTTGCATTGGTGATGTGGTGGGGGTTTGAGGAGTTAATTCATCGCTGGATTTCAGTTATTTTCTGATTGCAGACGTATTGGAAATTCGGGTTATTGAATAATTTCCGAGGCAAGGATTTCAAATTTCTCAATTTTCGCGGGTATTATCAGGAAAAAATTGCCGACTTTTTCTGAGGACTTAATTGCAAGCGTGCCAAAGCGTTCCGACACAGAGACGTGTACCGTTAGCCGAAATAATTTAAATCAATTTCACCTTTTTGCCGCGTCCATAATTTTTACATTTTCACTCGCGTTTCGCCCGCTCCCATAACTTAAAACGCCGCAATCTTCGCGTATTCGGAAATCAGCATGAAAGAGTCATTACGTATCCTCGTCACTGCGAGCCCACTCGTCCCGAAATTTCTTGCCCCCCGTCCGAGCCATTACAGTCGGCAGAAAAAACAATTTCGAAAAATCGAACATAATTAATAATGATTGTAATGTTTCCGAAGGTGCATATTGCACCTCGGAGCTCGGGCCGGAAAAAAAGGCAGAAAACGAAGCGAAGACGGAGCGCGCAGCGAGGCACAAGAGAGAGAGAGAGAGTCGTAATGTCTACCTTCGAGGCAGATAAAATAAAGGGAACGGCAAAAAGAGAAACGAGAGAAAGAGGAGAGAGACACGGAAAAGATAATCACGAACGTATATGCGGGCCGAGTGTAATGACAGTCGGGCTAAATTACGTATGCGTGTTTTCTTCAAAATGCGCGTTTCTGCAGAAAAGCCTGCTGGATTTGTTTTCACCCGGCCGATGCATATATGCACACGTGAGCCTGGCCGTGCATGCGAGAAGTATAACGCCGCGCTGTAGCTGCCACTGGAATTTCTCTCTGCAAATGCACGCGCAAAGGCCTGGCTTTGCATGCGAGCGATGGTTGGGTGGTTTTTTTTTCTCGACGCCCGATCGTTGGTAGGCAAAAGGAAGATAAAGAGACGCTGGAAGATGGGTTTTCTGAAAACTCGTTCGGGTGCTTTTGCGAGCGGCAAAAAGGGATGCGAGGGGAGAGAGAGAGAGGCGAGTGTGTGATGGCTTGGTTTTGAGTGACGCTTCGGCTTTATTATGATAGTTTGTGATTGGTGGTGAATATATTTTATAAAATAATTGTAATTAATAAATTATTAAAGAATTTAATATTGGAAACAACAATTATAATTAAATTTCCTTTGAATTTTTAGAGCCAATAATATCGCGGTTTAGAATGAAATTGAACAAAATTTATTGATCAAGCAGTTGCCTACGCAAGTAAACCCTAATATATCGACTAAAATAATGTAACATTAATTTTCACTATTTGTTAGTTGAGATTGCTCCACTAAAGAGTAAATAGTGAAATTCTCACTATTTAAAATTTAGAGAGCAAAGAATTCTTAAACTCCCAGATATCGACAAGCACCGCTAAAATCGCCAACAAAAAACCAATAGTCCCACCAACTTCAGCAACCATCACCCGGTGTATAAAAGCACACGAGAGCAAGAGAGAGACAGGAGACGGTTACAGCAACGGAGCGCGGCGCGGTGTGACCGTCAATTGCGTGGGCAAACGTCTCTACAGGCCGCTTCCGACCTTCGTAACAATTACGCGCAATTAAAGTCGCCGAGCGCGAGCGGCAAAGGCCGAAGGCTCGTTGCCTTAATTTCTGTACGGGCGAGCGCAGGCGCGCGATCCTCCCTCGCACATACTTGCCGAACGGAACCGCTACCGGTCCATTGCGTTCGCGCCTCCACATTTTCTCTCTTTGGGATTCTCGCTTTTTTAAAATGTAACGATAAATCTTCAATACGGAAAATATAGTTTCAATAAGCGTGTTGTGCATTTTGTGGACTATTTAGACAGTCGATAATAAATACGTCACAACACGTCCACCGTGAATGCACACTTCTCCGCTATACGAGAGAAAAAAAAAAGAGCTTCGCAAAAAAGAACAAATTCCCTGGAGCGCTGACAAAGGGTGAGTATCATAGCCGGCTCTCTCGGCGGGCCGTCCTCACGCCCTTGCGCGCGTGTATATATATACACTCACCAGGGCCCGTTTTCCGTCGTCGCACCGCGGGGGCCCGCTGGCGCGCGCGATCGAGGACAGCAGAGAGAGAGAGAGCGGCCAAATCCCTTTAATGGCTCTCGTAAACAGCGGCCATTCAGGCAGCGCTGATCCCCGGGACGCGTTTAACGCGATCACAGTGCCGAAAATCGGATTTGCCGCCCATTGTCGAGGAGGAAAGAGAGCACCCGCGGAGAAAGGGATGACACCGTGGCGCTTTCTGCCCGCCCTTTAGGTGCAGTGCGGAGCGCTGAAAGGATAAGACAGCGTGCGAAAGTGAAGTGGGACCGATGGTCACGGCCGAGAGTTAGGAATGTGTGCGTGAGTGTTTACGGGAGGCGAGTGGTTGGTATTGTCTTGGAGATGCGAGCGTTTAGTTGGCAGAGAGAGTATTGTTTTAGTAGGTAAATATTAGGCTATTGTTTGCGCTGAGTGGGTTGATTGGCTTTTGAAATGTGATACTTTGTTGGATTTCAGGCTTTTCTTGCTGTTGATTGGGGGACCTAGTGGTCTGATGGTCAAGTTATTTTTTGATAATTATACCTATAAGAAATTTTGGTTTTAATACAATTAAATTTGAAACGATAGTATACGAAAGATATCTATATCGGTGCAACGTATGAGTATATAAAAGGCACGAGAATGTAAAAAGCAATCAGTTGAAACAAAAACTACACTTATCTAGAAAGCTACAGAAAGTAGATTTCCTTGCTTATATTATTAGACTACTTATATCTCATTCTTAAATACGTTGCAGGACTCAAACTCAACTCAATAATTTTTGTCACAAAATCAACAGTATCACACATGTAAAACTTATCCCTCTAGTACAAAAGCCCTTCGATACCCCGTCCTCTGTTTTCCAAAAAACGAAAAGACTCTCTCCACTCTCCGCTCATCCCCAGCCTCCCTATTCACCACATACCCACATACACACCCAACGCTCCGCGGACATCTCGTCTTTTCTTCTCTCGCCAGCGAGCCAACCATCCATCGCGCATCGAGTGAGATCCAGCGCACTCGCAGAAAAGAGAGGGAAAGCTCAGAAAGGCAGAGAGAACAGCCGAGGGAGCGTCGAGCGCTAAAAGGAGAAAAGCGGAAGGCTAGCTCCGGCGGGGCGACGATGATGGGGTGTGCCGGAGCGTGGCCATTTTGTCTGCTTAGTTCCACGCGGGTCCACCCGCTCTATAGGCGCCCCGGCGCGTGTAATCGCTAATACCCGAAAAGCCCCGACGACTGTCGCTCTCGCTCTTTCCCTCGTTCGCGCGCGCGCACAGACACATACACGTGGGTGGACCCGAGGCAAGCCTAATCTCCAGAGGCGCACGTACGGATTCCGTGAGACTTCCGGAAGTCCGACGATTTGCGGCCAAATGGGTTCTTGCGAGCTCGATGGGCACGCGGGCTAATATTGCGCGCGAGCAGATGGAGAGATGGCCCTTTTGGGAGCGGCCGTTCGCCGCTTCTTGGTTATTCGCAGCTTTTTGGGACGGGATGAAAGGGTTGGTAAGGCGTGAATTTTAGATTTGGAGAGTGGTCTAGAGGACTGCTTTGTGGGGGGATTTTTTTATTATGATAATGTTGAGGAAGAATTCATGACTGAGGAGTAATAGATAAGATTGATTTCTGAAGATTTTGTCATATGATGGACAATTTATTCGAAAATTGCAAAATTTTTAATTTCAAGTACTTTGATATAACAAAATTAAGCTTCTGGTCATCTGTATAATCTATTATGTAAATGTATATGCGTAACAGTTAATGCCGTTATGATAAGATAATATTTTTCTGAAGTGAATTTCAATAAATTTTTATAATTTATATATGTACAACTATGCGTTTTATCAAAGACAGACAATTTAATTTTGTAGATAATTTTTAATTATTCTTAATAGGTCTTGCTGATTTAAAAAAAATGTATTTTTGTTAGGTGTTTTACTAAAGTACTTTTTGGCATTTTTTAAAATTTTAAATAACATTTTGTCAAAATGACATTTTTCAAATTTGTTCTCAATCGTATAAGGTCTCGATCTTAAGTTTAAAATATAAGCCTATTAAAAATTTCCTAAAACTTATTTGTAAAATATAGTTCGACTTTGGTTTGAGCATGTAATTATTTTTTAATATACGTTATCTATTGAATTTTTTATATTTTTTTGAATTCACGGAACGATAAAATCTTTTTTTAATCTATTTTCGATAAAGTTAGATACATGCTCAAAATTAGGATAGTATTCATTTTGACGTTAATAAGTGTTGAGAGCGTTATATTATTAAGACTTAGCTATATAATAAGAGTAACTTATTGTAGAGAATACATTTACTTTAATTTCTACTTTTCAATGAATATGCAAAAATAGAAGACATTTTATGTGTACAAATTTACCTTTGACTTTACCTTTACTTTGGCTATTGTAATTTTACGTCGTTTGTCTGAAAAGCCCTTTTTCAAATATTTTAAATTTGAAAAAATATACCTACAAATAAAAAAAAAATAGCACACATTTTTCATAATAATTTTTCCATGACTTGTTAAATACCTAAAAAAAGAAGTTAAATCGTCTAAGACGTCGGCAAAAATAAAATAAAACAATAATTTGGGCCTAACATTAGAGCCTTCTTATCCTACATTTACACTTGGTTACATAAATAATATTTTTAATACGAAAAATTGAAATTAAAGCCTAGGTTTTTACATATTACTTCAAGACAGTAGAATAGTTCTAAGCTTCTTTGGGCAATGTTCTAGCTAAAAATTTTATTTCTTCATCGATCCAAATTCAAATTTTGTTAAAATTCTTATAGTATATTAAAAAAAATAGTCGAAAATCTTATCATTTAAAATAAAATGTGCAAAACTATATTTTAAATAGTTATTATTATGAGAAACAAATACTTCAAAAATATCTGAAATAACGCATTTATCACGTTAAGGTCAAAAGCAATGATCAAATGAACCTGTTTAGGGAAAAAAAATGTAAATCCCATTTTTCTTTAGATCTTTATAATCTATATATTAATCATGTAAACATTCACTTGAATTGCTATTGTACGATCCGGTACTTTACAGTGATTCCCAATCTGATATCAAATTAAACTGAGAGCGGTACGCACGCATCAGTGATCAAATGATAAGTTCGGCTAATCAATTCAATCGAAAGAGTATAATGTAAATGAAAAGATAGCGCTTTGTATATAAACTGAGCGTCAAAAGATATTCTGTCAAACTTAGAAGTTACTTCGAGTAGAAAGCAACTCAAAAAACAAAACACAACAATGTTTTCCCGCTACTTTTGGGTGTTGTTCGCCGTCCTGCTGGTCGCTGCTATTGTCAGCGTAAGCGCAGAAGAATCTGAGGAAGACTTAGATATTGAGTTCGACGAAACTGATCTCTCCATCGAATCTCGAAAGAGCTTTGTAAGTACATTGAATTTTATTTGAAATTGATACATAAGAAATTATTACTTTATTAAAAATCTATAGATTTTATTTACTATAGTAAAAGTCAAATTCAAACACTGTTATAGTAAAAATCAGAATAATCTTATAAATTAAACAAAAAAATAATATAAAAATTACAAACGTATAGAAACATAATAAGTCGTATTAAAATTAACTAAGTTTAATACTTATTATTACCTCAGTCTAGCTAAAATCATATAAAAATGATTTAAAATATTTTTATTAAATAGATACAATATAATATGTGTATTTTTACAGGGCAAGAAAGTAGAAAAGATTCTCAGAAAATTGTTCAAACATATTAACGACCACTGCATCAAGAAGGCTATCAAAAAGTGCAAAAAACACTGGTACAACCCTAGCAAAGTAGTTAAATGCGCGGTATGTATTTTCTTTGTATATAAGTTTTGTAATCATATTCTTGTTTTAATAGTTACTCATAGAAAATGATCTGTTCATATTTCAGAAAGATCTGTTCAGTGTCGAAGGTGCTCTCTGCTTAGTTAGTTAATTCGCTAAAAGCTAACTGCGATCATCCAACTTCATTCCAGTCTAAATCCTAGGAGTGAAATAAAAGATGTTTTATACATAATTGTATATAAGTTTTTTTTAATAAATACAGTTTATTGTTATAAAATTTAAAAATATAATTTCTTATTATTTTATTTAAACAATCACAAAGAAACCAACTTAATATTTTATATAAAGATTATATAAGAAAGGTTTCATAATATAACACAAGGTATTCCGCATAAGATATACCGAAATCTAACACATAACTACATAATCATTAGAATGTTAAAGTCAGCCTTGAATTTTATTGAAATCTTAACAAGATAATTATATCTAAATTAATATTTTCTTATCAAAGCATTCATTTGAAAAATCTCTAAAAATAAGCGTCAGCATAGATTATGAGCAGACAAGAGAGCTAGCGGCTAGAAAATCAATGCTCGCATGAAGATTTTGAGCCAGAAGACACAGGAAGGTTTGAATGGCCAACACAGCCGTCCCTTGACAGATCTGTTTAGCCAGATCAGAGAAATAGTAGTAGTACATACTCGTCTCTCTGTCTATCTCTCTCTTTCGCTCTCTGCGCTCGCCGTCGGCCTCTGATTGTCTTTTATTGGGTTAAATTGAACTTCCTTCTCGTGATACGCGGCTCGCATCAACTCACTCGCTTTGAGTACTTGCTTAGCTCTTAAACATCGCGTGTGTACGTGTGTGTAGGTATGGGGTGTCTTTAATGTACTACAATAAGTATAACTTAAGAACTGAAAAAAAAATTTAATTTGTTCTAGTGCCAAATTAGTCATCCGTAAAGTATCGTTCATTTGAATCTGAAAATCTTTGATGCTTCTTATTGATAAGCTTATCTCTGATAAATTCAATTATGTCTATCATATTGCTCTCTATTAGTGTTACGATCAAGTTTATTTTTGTAGACAGTGTATATAAACAAGTGATGAAATTTTTTTTAGTACGAAGTTTTATATATAATCAAATTTAAGAGAATGCCGTATTAGAAACAAACATTACTATATCTTATATAAAGAGTTTGTAAGTTAGCTCTTGAAACTAAATCTATGTTACATACAGTAAAGTTTTAAATAATTTATACAATTATTAAATAAAGTATAAAAACTTTTTTTTCTGATATTGAAGCAAGACTTGAACTTGAAAAATAAAGAATAAACATTTTATTTGAAAATTACTAATGTAAAAATGTTTCAAATAGTGGCATATTAATATTTATCACAATTTTTAAATAAAGTTTAGTAATTCAGTAATTGTCTTTTTTTATCTTTTACTAGAAAAAATTTAGTTCTTATGATAATTTACTAGTAATACTATTGCTGATTCAAAATTTAGCTAGTTCAAGTACCTTCTAAATAAATAACATTTAGTAATTCCTGAGTTTGATTTTTAAATTAGAGAAATTGCTCGAGTTACAATGCAATTTACGGAAACGTAAACTGAGTAACTCAGAATATGAACAAACATAGTAGGCGGTTTACTTGACCACATGAGAAATATAAGATCTTGACGACCTATGAACCACCACGTTCTCATCAAAAGGTTAAATCATCGTTAGTATATGATTCGTCAGAGCGTTTCGCGAAGCAAACGCGTGTGCAATTTATCATTGTGAGATTCCAAGAGTTGGGTAAATTAAGATTTTTCAGTGAAATCACTATGAGAGCGATAAAGGATTATTCAATTCGCTTTAAATTATTCATGCGATTTATATGATGGATCTTCTTTTTTAATATTTATACACCAAAGTAATGGGGTATTATACTGTAAGTATATTTACTATAGTTTCGGTCAAACAAAATTTCAAATCGTATTAATAAGAAAAAAATAAATAAATCACATTAACATTTCATTTTTACAATCTCCGTAATCATCAATTTTATTGTATCAAATTTAAAATGAAATTTCTAATTTTTGTTCCATTTACCTTACAATCAAATATTTCGAACAGTACAAAATTTCTTAGAACAAAGATTCTACATTTTCTCAAAAGAATTTGCACACAAGATAAAAACAAAGTAATTACGTCTCGCAGTTGAGAGTCTCTGTCACGGAGCGAGAGGGAATCGTACTGATAAGAATGAATTATGCAGATAAATGTTACGTTGCGATGTCGCCGATGGATCAGGCCGCCTCTCAACTAGCTCATTCGGCTTCGTTATCTATTCATTGACGGGCCCGACGTGCGCTACTGTACGTGACGACGCAGGCCTGGACCAGAAATCCGGACTGTTCCCATGTTCCAGTTACGGATCGCGCGCCAGTGAACGGATGACGACTGCTGGCTCTGCCTGGCCGGCTGGCTGGCTGGCTTTGTCTTAAATAAAATGTGCCTGCGTTTATTAGAAGCGCACCGGACATGCGGGCGCAACTTCGTTGCCCGCTCCTCTAGTCTAGCCAATTTTTGCTTAGACACGAGGCCCCTGATTTCGGCTGGGCTGCTCGGCTGTTGATTGCTTTGTAATTGTGAGTCATAATTTCTTTGGGGGGGGGGGGGACTAATTACGTGTTTGATTTGTGTTTATTAAACAAATCTTTTCGATTTTCTACTTTGCAAGGCTATACAATAATAATAATAGAAATATTTTTATTTAAATTGTTACATCTACAAAAAACAAATCGAATAAACAAATACCATATTATTATTTGATTCAAAATAACGGAGAAGTCCAGTGAATCGACCTTTCACCTTCTACCCATCCCGCTTTTTTACCAACACTTTTTTTGTGAAAGCGCTGCACTCGCAACGGTACTCGTATTTAATTTTCATTCATTAGTTCGCGCTCTCGTCCATCCATCAATACTCACAGTCCGCCGAGCGCGGAGTCAATCAATTTCGGGCTTTTCTAAGCCGCAGGTATATATATTGGGGGATCGGGCTCGAGCGCCGAATGCCCGCGAGCGTAGTGTTTTGTGTGTAAGCACTAGAGACGAGTGGTTTCCACACCTGCCGAAAGGCACTGCGCTCTCTCGAGGAGTAGTGTTTGACGACGCCGAGAGCTCGTAATGATTTTTAAATAACGCGCCTCGCGCCTCCAAGCCCTTGGATGTGTCGGTTTATTTCTGCTTGCTGGGTTGTATCGGACGGTTGAGTGTGTGTATTGCTTTTTCATTGGGGATTATTTCAGTTTCTGATGAATAATAGTAATTATTGTAGGTGGAATTGATTTGCCGTTTGTGAGGGTGTCGAGTGAATTCAAAGATTATTTTATTGGTCGTTATTAATAAATTTTTATTTAGTCTTTTAGCCGTCGTTTTGGATACGTTACGTAGATGTCTCTTATCAAGGCTATTATTTGGTATCCAAGATGGTGTAAAGCTACAAGCTAATTATTGTAAAAAGATGAGAAGTCTCGATAAGAGACGTCTAAGTAATCGTCGGAAATGTAGGTTAGAAAGTCTAAAAAAAGATTAGCTTGTGTCGATCAATAAAGTTATGTTTGAATTAACAGTAATTATTTAATTTATATTAGATTTAAATTTTCTTTTCTTTTTAATAGTAAAAATATTATTATCTTTATTGTAATTTGTGATAGCAAAGAGATTTTTCTAAATTACTGTTTAAATTTATGCATACACAACAAAGGTAAAGACGCCAGCTGTCTTTGTACTACACTGTGACAGTGGCCCTTGGGTTTACCTCACTAAGGCAGACAGAATAACTAATACTTTTAAAAGTTGCACGACTATAAGGCGTTAGTCGTTCGAAATAGAAGCGAGTTTATTATATTAACGGAAGGAAGGCAACTACGTCATTTTGACTGACGGCTGTACTGCCTCGGAAACCAACTTATATCATCAGGCACTATATTATTTTAGCGTACAATATTTACAACATCAAAAACGGTCGCGAAAATTACGCTTTCATCGATAAAAACAAAAAATATTTACAAATTGCCAAACGCTGCCGTAACACGCATTACCTCCACCCCAAAAAAAAAGTAATTCACCTAACGGAACCCAAAAAGATGATGTTACGTATACCCAAGAGAGAGAGAGAGAGAGAGAGCGGCATGCTCGGGATCTCCCAAAAGCGAAGACGCGGCATGTATATACACACATGCACAGGAGGACGCGAGAGAAAAGACACAAAGGTAGAAGCTTAATGACTTTGGGCATCCGGGAGTCGGCAGGACACACCGCGACTGGAGAGAGCAAAAAAAGGAGTCCGCACCCGCGGGTAGCGCGTTCGCGCAGCTGGTTTCTGCGCGCTGGTATGATCGCATTAATGCGAGGGATTTAATAATGACTGCAGCAGCCGTGACTCGATCTTTTGTGCGTTTGGAGTATGTGGATTTAACAGTATCACGGGTTAATTAGTTATTTAATCTTGTGCAATATAGTAAGGATCAAGTAAATCGTTTAAATTAATTTATGTATCCTTTAGTGTCAATCGCACGTGTCAGTTCATATTTAAAATTTTGCCACAATATAGACACAATCCTTCGAGTATAAAAAAAAAAATTAATGTCACTGTTTATTATACATGGATCAAAATCAAGAAAAAATAATAACATAACCATATATAACCCTACAATAAACCATAACCCATTAACAACAAAGGCCAGTTCCACAACATTTCACGACACACTGCTTATCAGCATCCCGCAGGATTCAATCTCTTCTTACTCGATCCCCAAGCGTAATTACCAGCACAGAGCCGCGCGCGCGCGCGCGACGACAGTGACAGCTGTTCAAAAATAAATCCCAAACGTCAGCGCGCGCTACCGGAACCCGAGGCACCGCACTCTCGCAGAGCCCAAGAGTTATGATCGAGCGCGTTTCGCAAGGTCGGCAACGTAGCTCTCGCGCGCGCGATCGTAACTCCACGGAGAGGTCTGTCTCGTTTTTTTGACACGCGACGCCTCCGGGACTATTATAAAAGTTTTTGCGCTCGGCCCAAAGAGAGAGAGAGAGAGCGACCCTGAGAGGACTTCCCTCGCGCGCGCGCGCGCCGGCTTGTGAAACGACGACGACGATGAGGTTCTACAGGTTCTTGCTACCGGTGCGCGCGGCCCGAGTGATTGATGGATCCTCGCTCGCGCTCCGAGTGGTCCCCGCGCAATCAGATGGCTGGCTGTGCCTCTCTCTCTCTCGTTCTTTTGAAGATCTCGAGAGAGAGAGAGAGGTTGAAGAGGAGACGATGAACTTTCATTGGGGATTGCTGGGGCTTTCTTCGTGGTAGGTTTTTGTGAAGGTTGATCGTATAGGCGAAGGGTTTTGTTTAAGACTTGGCGAGCGCGCGTGTTGTACAATGTACTTGTTTATTATTGCTATAACTTGTATTTATAGTATGAAAGTTATTTTTCATGTTTTCTTTCTAAAGCAGTAAGTTTTTTGTTGGAAAAGTGAGCTTTTATTATTTTTAAACTCAGAATGTATAAATTTACCGTGCAGAGTCTTGCATGTGTCTATGTTGTGTATGTGCCTTACGTGTATGCATGTGACTAAAGTCTGTGTTTGAAATACAATCGATCAAAAAGTAATCGCGTGGAAATCTTTGAAATAATATGATCCTATTAGTTTTACTCCTTTACAGCTGATTAAGTTAATGATTTACAAAAATTGAAAAATTTCAAATTTCAATCAACGAAATATATAATTTTTTGTTTTATTTGATGTATTGTTGAATTATATATAAATTTCATACATGATTTTATTAATTTTATATATAAAAAGATAGTTCAGTGGAATCAAATCATTTTTAGTTTCTCTATAAAAACAAAAAAAAAACCAAAAACAAAAAAAAAATGAAAAAAGTTTTTGTATTATAAAAATAGATATCATTAAGTAATAAAAAAATGATTTGATAAAACATTCGTGACATTTCTAATTCTTATCCAATTTCAATTTCGGAAATCTCATTTTATTTTTTCTCTAATTTTATAAAGAGTTAATAAAACTGTTTGTAGTAACCATAAACTGATTTCACACTTGTTCAAACATCTGATTTATAACGATAATCTGTTATATATTTCTTAAAATTAATATTGATAGACATACAATTTATTGATAATCAAATATAAAAAGTACAATTGCTCATAATATACCGTAATTAAACATTATTCTGAGTATGCAAATAAGTTTTTACAAAATTAAGCTTATCTCAAAAAAAGTAAATCCCAATTTTTGTATGGCTCTCGACCTCAATTGGATGCAAGCTATCATTTCAAATTATAATTTATACCGGTAAATGATTGAATAGAATTTTATAATCATATTCACGCTTAAACATACAGAAATACAATTTTGGAGTAGAAAAATCTTTAAACTAAACGACTCTAATTCAGTATTAATTGATGATTTCCTACTATTGAATTTATTCAAATAGCATATTTTAACACAAATCCATACAAAAATCTAAAAAAACACTGCAAAAATAGTATAGTATCGCAAAGGGAGAAAAAGAGTGAGAGAGAGAACAAAGCACTAGATGGAGTGAAAAACACTCTCGGAAGAAAAGAAAGAAGCAGATAGAGAGTGAGAGAGTAGAAGAACGAATATGGTCCAACAACGACAGAAGACTCTCTCTCTCTCTGTCTTTCTCTTTGTGGTGAAGATTGTGTGTTAATGTATGGCTGGCATTCGGACGACAAGCGTGACAAATTACTTTATTAGGTTGGCAGCCCGGGAGCCTTTCCAGCTCTTTCTCTTCCTCTCTCGCACCTCACACGTATCTCGCTGCCTCCTCGTGTGATTATATGTGCGCGCTTCTATTCTACAACGTGTGTGTGCGCGCGGCCGCGAGTGTCCTTTTCGTTTCTTTTCTCTCGTTCTTGCATTATCTCGTGTGATGATGCGCTATCTTCGTCCGCCCGATGGATGAATGACTGCGCTCCGCGGGGAAGAGCTTGGCTTTGTAAACTAAACTGATTCTCACGATCGCTGAGGCTAAGGGATTTCCTCGAGGTGTCTGGATTAAGCTTGATTTCGCAACGATTATCAATTAGGATTTAATATATTAATTACAGTTTTGAGTAATATTATTTTGTAAGTTTGATACAATAAAGCGATTTTCTATTATGAGAATTATAATATTATTATAATTCTCATAAAAAATTATACTTTCGCAAAACAGTAACAAGTTATTTTAACGTTCACCAATAGTCGTCTATATTTCTACTAGTAATAAAATCCTTCGACGGCCTTTTCAACTTTCCTTTACATATTATCAGATTCGTTGTAACACCAATAATGAGGCTAAAGCCTCAAAATATGAGATCGTTTAATCTCCCGATTAAATTTAATTTTGTTAATATTTTGTATTTATTGTATGACATCCCATTTCTTAAATGTTTTTCTAACTTTTTTCAGTTGAATCAATTTTTTTTGACAATTTTTGTTACTGACATCAGTAGAGGATGCCTGGACAAGACTGTATACTCAAAAAAAGTTGAAACGTAAATTGTTCTCAGACTTTCTTCTTATAATATCTTATAATAGATGCCGATGAACTAACAATGATTATTTATAGATAACAATAAAATATAAATTTAATAAACTAATTTTATTTTCAGAATTTTTATTTATGATTCATATGAGGTACAATAGATATTTTATCTTACCTCTTTTCTCCGTATTTGAATGTGCTAAAATAATTTTTTGTTGTATGTAAAAGTTTATTAATGTTATTTATGAGAATGCTATTTTCTATCTTCTTTATTTAATATAAAACAATGTGCCTAATACAATATAATAAATAGTACACATTTTGCATACAGCTATCCAATATTTCATTCGTGTAACCAAACTTTCTTCCTGGCAACCGGCGTTACAACGTTTGCACTTCCCTAAAAAAAAGTTAAACTTTCCCAGTGACCATTCCAAAACTTCCTCACCAAAAATGGCGAATTCCTGGTTTTCAGTTCAAGGCTAGCCGACTTGAGTCCAGCAACAAGAAAATTAGCAAGAAGGTCATCCCGCGTTTGTCTCAGTCCGTAAACGCACGACGACAACATATCGGCGTTTCAGAGGAGAAGCGCGCGCGCGTGCTGCATATACGGGGGACTCTTAAGGGTCAGTCTATTTACCGATTTGACCTCGACTGACCCGGCGTATAGCGCATATACAGAGAAAAGAGTCGCTTGCGTGCCGCTTGATTCAATTAAAACCCTAGAACGCGCTTACACAGCTAGCCGCGCCACTGCTGGGCTATTCTCGCGTGGTCATCGCTGAAGTGGCATTAGACGGATCCACTCCTCTTGATTCTATACGTTTTTCATTCGCTTCCGAGAAGGATAGGATCGGGGCTCTTAGTATGGGGCTTTTCGTATGTGTGGACCAGCACTAATCGCCCAGCGCTTCGATGATAATGAAGACAAATGAGCGAGGCCGAACGAGAGAGTGAGAGAGAGACCGGAAGTGGGTTAATTCTTTTTTGTTCACTTGCTCGACGAGATATCTCTTTGGCTGGCTAATGCGTTCTTAGCCTTTCGAGATGTGTCGGGCTATTGTTGCTGCGACGTTTGACCTCCGGGCTTTTAGTTTTTGCAAAGAGCTGCTCAAGTTTTAAATTACAAGGCGCGTTTGTCATTCGGCGAGTTTCGGAAGTCGGGATGAATCACGCTTTTTTACAGACGATCTGTATGACTCAAGTCGTCAAAATTGAATGTTAGAAAATACTTTGGAGTTCCGGGTAAATAACTAAAAGCTATAAAGTGAGCAAAGAAATTTTATGCTTGTTAGTTATAGTAAGTTTTGAAAATGTCAACTGTGGATAATTAAAATCATGAAATGCGGGAAAACGAAATATGTACTAACGTTTTAAACTATTTTCGTAGTATTACTTAATTATCAAATACACTACAATTTACATACTTTTTAATCATAATTATAATATAGAATCCCATCTGCACCTTCATTACTCTATTTCAACTAATTTTACAACCTGAAATTGAAATAAGTACACTGACCCAATTCGCCGCGAGCAACACAAAAGTGCATAGACTCGAAAGCTTGTGTTAAGACGGCCCATCAGCAGCAATATTTCCAAGAAGAAACGAGAAAATGTAATAGAACGCAACAAGTTAATTCGTTTAATCAGCGCGCAAAAGCGGGGGCAGCAGCCTAATCTCCTTAACGTACCCAGTAAAGCATTGAAACAATGAATCAAGACTCAAGCAACCCAGCAATATTTAATTAGTATTTGTACTACACGTTACAAACGACGTCAATTCATCCTGACAAGAGAGAGCCGCTCCCGTAGGGGGGGAAGAACGTTTAGTCCACAGAGGCTAAAAAGAGTCATCCACTTAACGTTCGCGCCGGCATCTTCGGAGGACTACTCTCGCCTATATACATTTGCCTCGCGCGGCGAGTATAACCGATGTGATTCAAAGCCGAATTGAATTAATCAGCGAAGAAAGAATCACGGCAAAGCGCGTTGCGTAACGCGCGTGTAT
>JAPYZA010002359.1:0-18005 GCA_030522685.1 Eupelmus azureus | reverse complement strand
ATATTTCTGCAATATTTTACTAGTATTCCTGGAATATTTCTGCAATGTTTCATTAGTATTTCGTGAAATGTTTCCTCAATATTTCTTTAGTATTCCGGGTATTGAGAGTAAGAATAAATATAAAGTCTTGAAAAGCCACGTCACAAAACTTATAGTGATGTTTGATAAAGCCGATCTCGTCTCACCAGATTTTGTGTAAGATATCGTTTATCACAGGGTGATGTTATCTGCAACACCTCCTATACTCCCAAAGTTGGCAGGTGTTGAGCGGGCCTGGGTAGGCCCTTTCAATTCTACCTCCTGCATAAGTAGTCGAAATGTGCAGTGACACGGGGGTTCCATCTACATCACAGAGTTTCTTAATGTTTTGAGGTTTGATCCCTTGAGACATACTTTTGCATTCATGATCCAGGTGACTCTGACGATTTTTAACTATAATATTCACTATTAAATACCATGATCATCAATGTACTCAATTGATTAAAACATCTATTTATTACTTCGTCTACGAATAATTTAATGAGTTTTAAACCATGTTGCAATAAATCTATTCTACGCACACAAGTTATATCCCAACAACATTAACCGCCACTACGTCGTGTCCGCAAAGATACTACCTTTTTTGATAATAATTTGGCTAGTGTACATTGGTCAGTAGTTTAGTGGCTAAACTATTATCAGTGATAAATACCTTACAATTATACAGTAACTAAACTTTTGTCAAACTTCTAGAAATAGTTGATCAGCTGATTTATACTACTGGCGTTGAAGATTATGTAAGGAGCTATAGGAAGAAGTTGTTTAGCTTATCAACTACTGTCAGTAGTATATCATAATCACAATGGTGTAGTAATTATTCAGTAGTATACAAAAATATTATTTGAAGACAATAGTTGGTGAGCAGTCGTCTACAAATTATTAGCAGATAGCAGTTTAGTCAATAGCAAGTTAGAGCAGCAGTTCATTTTGTAAGAATTTGTACGCAAAGATCTCGACATCAGTGATCACTATATGAACCTCGACTTGAACTAAATGATATTGTTGATTTCTCAAACCTCACACAGATTGATGAATTATTTTAGAGACTTAATTACTGCAATTTTTCTAACCATAATCACTTTAGTTTCATTCAACAAAATCATAATTTCCATTTTAAATCTAAAACTTCTGCTTTTTCCACCTCTAAAAAGTCAGCACCACATACAACTCCTTACTCTGCAGTCGCATCCATAACCCTCGAAAAGCAGCGCAATATCATACCGCTTCGCTTTCTCCAGTACTTTTTATATTAGACGTAAATCAGAGCTCTCTTGCTCTCCCCGCGTGAAAAAGTCAGCTCGACAAAAAACAAGAGCGAAAAAAAATATGAATAAGCAAAAGCCAACTGTTCACCGCAGAAGAGAAAAAAATCCAGCTCGCGCGGCCGTAACCTCAGTTTTGCGCCAGCCTCGTAATTATGAGGACGCAACAGCCCGCCGGGCATTTAATACCCCCCTCGTTCGTATACACATTCGCACGTGCAGACGCGTGGGCGCGCGGGACACAAAGGGACCGCGCTGGCGGGCAGGCCACATTTACTCATGGCCAGCAGCAGCACGAAAGCTCAGGACACGCTTTGATAGCTCACTTTGCGGCGAGCCACACACACACACACGTGCTCATGCTTTTCCAGTCCGAAAAGCACAACGCGTATATAGGTGTTATGGATGGTCTTTGCCTTCTCTTTTGCACAACCCCGCGCGCAAGCTCGTCCTGTCATCGAATCCGGCCTCGGCAGCCGCACGTCATTTACACGAGCGGTGATTTTCGCGGCAGGCTGCCTGGCGCGCGTGGTTCATTGATTGCTATTGATGTTGCCAGCGAGTGCTTTGCGCCTTTTTCCCGGCCGTTTATTTTTCGCGATGCTGTGCCGGCCTGTGTGTATAGCGTCAATCTTGTTTGAAAGCGCGTCGAGGGCTCTGCGTTGCTTGTCGGTGGAAATTGATTTTGGGTTTGTTAAAAAGTTGTCGAAATCGCTGCCAGAGCGTGCGGGCTGTGTTGTCAGCTATTGTAACGGATGGCATTTGCCAAGAGACTTGACTTGAATGGCCCGACAGGCATTTTTCGCTGGTAAATTTAATTTTCAACGATGGCTATTGTCTGGGCCTTCGAGAGTAATTGAAACGTGGATTTTACTGACTTTTGTACAAGTTTTGATGATGCGGTCAGTTTGAAGCATTAGAATTAAGTCTTGTTGCTGTCGCTACAATCTGGTTCAATGTTCGTGGCATGAAATTATGAAATTCTGACGTATTATAAGCGATTTTCCCGAATAGATATTTATTCTTAGCATTTGCATATGGACTACAAATGATAAGTGACGTAAACGGAGTTTCCAGAGGGCTGTCGTTTCAAAAAATTAGCATAATTCATACTCTAATATTACCGATTTCTTATCAGATCGGCTGTATTAATTGATCTTAATTACAGCTTGTCAGCTAATTACCAATCAACCTTACCAGCCCGGCAACCCAATCACATACATCACCATTTCCATAAACGCACGAAGGATATTTAAATCCAGCCCACGGCAATTATCTCGATTGGCGCAATCAAGCCTGCTAAAAATTATCCAGCCAAATCCTCAGCGATTCATTATACCTTCATCACTGCAGAAAATACAATCCACCCATCCCACCTCCCGAAATACCCTTAACGATCTAAATTAAGTCAGACACAAGCCAGTGAACCATTTCGATCGTCCAGGGCGCCGAAAATAATATCGACTGTCTTCATCCCGCCGCGCGGTAATGGATAATTAATGAATCGTCAATTAGCCTCGCGCGCCGCTCGATCGGCGAAATATCGGACCCGGCGATAATTAGGCATTAACGACGCGACAAATTAATTATCCCCACCAGCTAGCGGGCTCGTATATCAGGCAATGGCCGTGTGTGCGGGCGGGAAAAAGGCTGTTTGTATTATGAACGGCTCGCGTGGACTTTCACGTCTTATTTGGCCGAGGCGTGTATGAGCGTGAGTACAATGGAAGGGTTCGGGCGCGTGGGTGTCTTTGAGTTGTAGGCGCGCTCGGCGGCCTGTCGAGTCGGACAGGATCGATTGGTTAGAGTGTGTGTATGGGTTTGAACGCTTAATTAGCCGAGTGTGGCCTATTGACTCTTTGAGCGATCGTTGGATATGACTGTTTGGTTGGCGTTAATATATGCATGATGCATTGTGATGATCGTTTTGTATATAAGGTGGATTTATACTGTGATCGAGGTATTGCGGAATGCCGATTGAGAATGAGCAATTAGCGGTGTTCCGTAATGAAGTAAAGGTTATGCAGATTGCGTAATTACATGGTTATTTGCACGTATCAATTTTTCTGCAAGTTGTATATATGGTTAACTTGCGGAGCTGTCACTCGAGAGGTATACAAGCCGCGATGAAGCCAGGACATTATGTTTCCATATCATTCATCGTCTCTCTTAGGCAGACAGGCGGCGAAAATTTCAAATTAATATCAGCAAGCAGTCGGCCATTCGTATTGTCTGATTAATAAACGTCATTAAGTACATTTTGTAATAGACTGGCCGCTCGGCCATTAATTCAGCGAAACACGATTCGTAATCAATGCCCCGGCGATAATTCAGCGACTTTTACATACATCTCGCTTGCTATCTAATATTTCCTAGTATACACACAGGCTCGGCTTGGCGATAATTTTTGCCTCGCGTTTTTCCATCTCGCCGGCTGTCTCGACCGCCGCGCGCGTATATACGAGCGATGAAAATAAAGTATAATTGAGTTTGCGAGATTTACAACACCTGAGTGTACGCTCGCCGAGCGGTTATAAATCACTGAGCTCGCGCGCTACACGGTAAAACTCAAAGACTCGCGATGAAGTAAAAGACAGAGAGAGAGACGGAGAAAAAAAAGAAGGAACGAGAGATACACTCGCCGCGGCTACCATATAACTTGTTTGCATTATGTCATTACACAATATTTTATATCGAACGCTGCGCGCGCGAGCGGCTGTACATTATGCCAGCCGCGTGTCACGCGCGCTGCCACGAACAGACTTGTTTTCCCCGGGCCGACACATAAATTTCAATAAGCGCGTTATTTATCATCGCCGCTGTATACTCGCACAGAAAAGCCATTCGCGGCTTTTCGCGCCGAGCACGAAACTTTCACCTCGCGCTAGCGCGCGGACAGGCTATCAATGCGACGAGCCGCGCGCGGCGCTTAATTGAAAGATCGTAATCGGCGGCATTGTCGTCGACGTATATATCGCCCGAGCGCTCATTATTACACCGAGAGACGCAGAGCTGACGCAACGGGTATATACATGGCGCTAGGCGCTCGGGAGATCGGGCTGTATTTTGTAAACGCTAGCAGGATTATTAATCGCTCCGGACGACGACGTGTCGTGAATGCTGCGTGTCTGTGGATGCCTTCCGCGTTCTCCTGGGAGTTGTGTGGGTATTTTATGGGATATGGGCTGGCTGCGGTTCGTTAAGCCGCGGCTCGCGCAGGTGAAAATATTTTCAGAGCCTACGCGTGGGCAGCCGACTTTTTTTCTTTAGTATCAGTTTTGTTTTCAGGATTTGAGATAGCGAGTTGTTTTGGCTTGTAGGAGATAAATCTCACTGGGTATAGTTTTTATTGCGTGATTAAATGATATTTATACACAAATTCTCTGTTCGTTATGTCACCACACTTTAAAAAAAAACGTTTTTCTTCTCTACAATTATTCAACTATGTAACGACAAAATTCCTTCATCGTTTAAATCTATTGTCCGTCCGAAGCGTGCAATCGGATAATCGTCGGCTTTTGATTGACGTTTATCTAGATAGCCGGGTAGTTTCGAATACTCTTAATTACGCGCAACAACAGAGCGTAAGCCTAGAAAATTGCCGTATCGCCGCGCCGCATCAGCGCGAGCTGCAAACTCATTAGCAGCATGCGGCCAACACCGTTGTTCAATCCGCACTTTATACAAACTCGATGTCAAGAACTTACTCACCGAGAATAATAGAAGTTTCGGAACGAGTTTCGATGTGAAATTCACGCGTCGCACTTAAACCATCAGTAAAACGTCAAACGGACAATGAACGCAAACTGCGTGAACGTCAGCGAGGTGCGAAACCAGCTATTTTATTCTACAAACGCGAACAGACCTTAGGTACGTCATTCCTCATAACACAGGAAGCAAGCGAGACGAATAATTCGAAGGCTCGGCTGACAGGTTGAGTTATTCCATTAGCGCTCAACTAAACACGCGGCTTGCGCAAAGTAAGCGATATCGACACAATACGTGCGAACGGGGTTGCTTTGCGCTTATATGTAGGTGTGTTCACGAGGGCACAAGGGTTGCCCGGAGGCACGCGCACGCGATGAATTCCCAGTAGGCAGGAAACGAGTGCCGCGCGCGCTCGACGACGCGACGATAAGTATCTGGCGTGTCCGAATAATTTATACGTGCGCGAGCGCGAAACTACCTTTTATTTAACCTCTTCGCGGAGTCGGGTTTGTTCGCGAGTGTGATATCTTTCAAAAAGCCGCGCGGGGATAGTTGTGCAACTTGCTTTTAGAGAAACAGCTCGTCGGAGCGGTTTGGTAGCTCGTAGGCGCGCGCTTAGGTTGCTTTTGAGTCCTGATAATGAGGTATTCTAATGGGTGTGATGGATTCGAAAGCAAATATCGTTTGTTAGGTTAGGTGACGCCTGAAATAACGCGCTAAAAGCAATTGTAAGTTATCTCAACCTTTTTCCTTTATAAAACTCGTGTGACTACTTAGTTGTATTGCGCGTTTCGCTCCTTTGTAAATACGCTCACGATAAATAACGAAATCATTGATCGAATCATTTCCAATTGCCCAACGTTTTATATAATCTAATAAAACTAGTATCGATAAACGTCTCACTCTAATCCCGTCACCCAGCACCGATATATCAATGATCAACGGATTACTCCACTCTCACACGTCCCGATACATTTGCGTCCCCTGCCGTCATTTTCCCGAGTTCGCCAGAACGTTGACATCTATTGTCAACGAGCCTGTTACCCGCGGCCCAACCATGCAGCGAGTGATGGCGCGCGTTATACACTGACCCTCCGCGCGCACCACAGCCGTGTATCGATCTCCATTATAGGTCGCGTGACGCCCGTCGTGGGTCAGAGGAGAAGAAAAGTCGGAATATAAATGGGCTGTGGAGAGCCGGGAAAATTGAAATGGACTCGTTCCTCGGCAATTAGGAGCGCGGGGACTCATGATTCATTCAGAAAATTTTAATAACCGTTGTGCCGGCGATGTCGCTTCTCTTTGCACAGATATAGTAGACGTGGAATTGTCTTAATGCGGCTAATTGATGAGAGGCAGAGGGGAAAAGTAGAGGCTGGGTTGTTTGATATTTATGTGTTTTGA
Organism: Eupelmus azureus; assembly: GCA_030522685.1. Taxonomy (NCBI): domain Eukaryota; kingdom Metazoa; phylum Arthropoda; class Insecta; order Hymenoptera; family Eupelmidae; genus Eupelmus; species Eupelmus azureus. The sequence goes on along the minus strand of JAPYZA010002359.1, from coordinate 11,592 downwards.
ATGGCGGTGCTTGAGTGGATAGCGTCAAAATAAAACGGCATTTTATTGAGACTAATTCGATCAAATTTTTTTGTGTTTACGTGGCGGGCTGTTGTGGAGGATGAATTTGATGAGTGATGTGAAATGGCTTTGCTTGGTTTCCCACGTGGGTTTACGATGATTTTTATGACGGTTTTTGGATGTAGACAAACAAAACTTTAAATCTTGATAATTTATGTCATCTTAATAGGGCTGAAGCTTACTGTTTGTATAGCATTGATGAGCATTCATTTTAATTTATTCTACAAGAATTTATTATTTTTAAAACACTATTAATTAGTGCGTTTTACATTCTTCAACAACTTCACAATAATTTTATCATTTCAATAAACATTAAGTCTTAAAAACTACTACAACATAAATTTCTTCATTTGCCGTTCACCTTGTACCATCGCATATCAGCAGCAATCAGCATGCAAAAAAATTGTTTCACATTATGTAAAGCTAATTGTAACAGAAACATTGCTATTTCACAAATAGTCCGTAGCAATCATCAGAGCGATTATTCTTCCAGCTCGCTTATTCATAACCCTAATTGTTTTCCTCTAAAGATATAACTACATCCGATTATCTGCGCCGTCGGACGCTCGCGTAAACATCATCAGCGCTAAATGCATATTCAACGTCAGCGGAATAAAAATACAATCAATTAAGATTCGCTCGACAAGCAAAAAAGGGGCCACCTCATGGCTCGCAAGCTATACCCGCACCTTAGCCTTATCCAGCTCCGGCTAATCATCATAAGTTCGAAAAGCGCGCGAGGACCTTATACGCAAATGGAAAAATGAGGGTAGAGCCATATTACCCCTTAAGAGATAACAGCATTGTAATTTATTCGCGGACACGTACACGGCATCGGCGAGAAAAAGGCCATTCTCATTAGACTTTTTCGCTGCGATCGGTCCGCTCTCTCCCCCCTTCCTTGTTAAAATTCAGATAAGAGAGGGAACACGTATCGTGACCGGGCTGGAAAAGGGAGCGCAGCCGCGGGGAATGCATGTATTACAATGGGCTATCTCTCGAGCGAACTCAGCCAGAAGAGAGAGAGGGAGAGTGCAGCTAAGCCAGCGTCGCCCCGGCTATATCCGGCGTGAGCACTCGGACGAGCCAAGTCCTTAGCTCCTCCTTATCTCGCGAGACGAGCTCGCCGGGCTCTTTAATACTCCTGACGAACTTTGCTCATCAATGTCCCATCCCTGGGACGCCGTGGGACGAACTTCTCTAATGCCTTTTGCCCGGCGCGTTTTCGAGATTCCGGGAGCGAGTGTCGGCGTCGCTCGCCGATTCATACGCGAAGAATTCCTGGCATGGTTATGGGGATGGGTGTGTTTGGATGCGGAGGATGATGCAGTAGGGAGGAGCGGATTGTTCGGTGGATTTGGGGAGTGGGAAGTATGAATTTTGGGGGATTTATTATTTGGGAAGATTTTGTTTATTTTATGGATAAGTGGTTTTTTTGTAGTGAAGTAAGATGATGAGGGTTGTGATGAGTGATTGTAATAAAGGTAAGTGTAATGTTTGAACGAATAATTTGAATAAAAATATATTTAATACGATAATAGTTTGTTTATAGTTACTTCAAAATAAATTTGAAGTAACGAATTTATGTGATTATGTATACTTTGAATGTTATTCGTTAATGTTTGTTTTGTGAAGATCATTGACACTGAAGATATCACGCTTTAGATTACGCAATAATTTTACATAATCTGAGGCGTAAATCGAAAATCAGTCTCCATTATCAGACTTATCGTAAACATAGAATTATGATAATTCATTTATTAAAGTTTACTCAGCTTACAATTTCTTACTTCACTAAAATTAGCAATTATAGAAATACATACTTATCACTTCACTCACATTTACAATACGCACGCGCTACGTTTCAGTCATCAATCATGTTGTAATATAAATCCATAATTCATAGACCAACATAACATTTTAAGTAATGACCACATTGTTTACCATGTACACACATAAATTGAGAAACACGAAATTAGCATTAATTATTTCTCGGAAAAGCAGAGGTAATAACTCCGAATTAAAAGAAACAAAACAGAAAATTATTTCAAACAACACTTTTAATTACCCCACCCACAATTTAAAAAGAAAAAAACAAGCCACACAATCACCACAAACACAAAATAACATCACAGCGTCTCGGTTCCCAACTCCATCTCAAAACACACCGCACAATATACGATCCAGCCTGAAAAGCGCTGATTACAATTAACGCACATATCCACAAAGACCAGAGCTCTTTCCGACAGCCGCACGCATTATTAAGCGGCCACCGATGCGCGCCGGTATATACACTCTCCAATCTTTCCACATTGAATCCGGCTCTCCTCGCGTGCTTACAATACGCGCCTGGTGTTTCTCCGTTACCCACCAATCACAATTATTGCAAAGGCTCCGCTCTTTTGTGCCGCGCGTCCGCAGATTGAGAGATAACTCGCGATCCAATAATTTAGCGTAATTATACACGAGCCGTACCGCGAAGTAGTCGAATAAATACGGCTTTAGTTCCTTCTTTCCCGGCTCCGTCTGTTTTTCTTTTATTTCGCGCTCAGCTCGCGCTGTAGATCACTCGCGCGGCGCGCTGAAAAAAAAGGAGGACGTATGGTGCCTCGGTTAACGTCCTGGAAACGGTATTTACGTCGACGTTTTAATGGAGAGTAATTAATAATTGCGGCGCGTTTCGCCCTCTCGCGTGTAAATCAATTTGAAGGCATACGGATGCTGTTACCTTTTTTTCTCTTCCTTTGTAATTCAACGTCTGCGTGCGCGCGCGGAGAAAATTAAAAGGACCTGCGATTAGTCTCGCGTTTAACGGCTCGATAAGGTCAGGAGTCACGACGAATCAATGCACTCTCTGGGGCCGCGACGTCGGAACAAATCGATTCTTTCGCCGGGCGATTATCGCCCCCAGATATCTCGCTACACACGAAAGAGACAGAGAGAGGCTTTTATAATCGATTTTCCCCGGTCGATTCTCGAAGGGGTCATGTGTATTTGCTCTCGCTTAGTGCATGTGTCGTGTTGGGTGCCCCAGCGGAAATAAGGAGAAAAAAGTTGACTGCATTGCACGAGCGAGCTAAAGGGAATTTGCAATCGTAAGCTCGTTAAGGACAGCTCGTGTTGAACCCTTTTTAACGCGCGGAAATAGATTTGGCCTGCTCTATGGGAAATTGGCTTTATTAGTGTTTTCTTCGAGTGCCTATGAATGTTTTGCGATGTTATGTAATCTTTATTTGATGTATAGTTTAAATATGTGTATTTGCGTTCGAAGTATTTGAAAAATTGTTTTTGAAAAATGTCAATTATTCGCATTACGGAAAATTTAAATTACTGTATATTCGAACATTATGTTGTCAAACAGTGTTTATTCTTGAATTGCTCATTAAATTTAATTGAAATGTACTGGAAGTAAAATATTTGATTCATACGAAACAAAATTTAATGCAAATATTAAAAATGTCACGTAAATTTCCATTCATCTCCTTTTATAACGTTCTTATTGAAATTTTTACTTCCAGTGCATCAATTAATATATCAATGAATCAGAAAAAATGACAGCCAATACGCATCCACAAATAAAACGTCATACATCGATCTTTAAAAAAACACCCAAAAACGAACTACCACCCTTTACAAAAGATCAATTCGTCTCGGTTTTCCACACCCAAAAATCATCCACAATCGAAAACATCCAACTCCCAATCCAAAAAGCCAACCCAAGCCATAACACAATCTCGCACTCGACGATAGCTCTGCAGAAAATATCCTTAGAGCAACGCTGCTCGCCGAGGTCAAATAACAGGGCGAGTTCTCTCTGTTACACACGGGCTCTCTCAGCTGCAGCGCACGGATATCGACATTAATCACCATCGCCGAGGAGCGGAGATAGCCGTCGAACGCTCGCTTTCTAAAGGCTCTGGGAGCAAGGTGAAGGGGGTTGCTCGCTCTCTCGCTCGCGCTGATAGATGGAGGTGATGAATGGCTCCGTGACAGCGGCCGATCCATCATCTCTCTCTCTTCCTCCACCCCCCTTCCACCCAGCCGGTGAGCAGCTACTACCGGTGCGCGCACTTTGTCGAGTCTCGCGTCACGGCTCCGCATCACGTGTATATGTATATATATACGTAGATGTATAGATATACACATACCGCGCGCGGTGAGAAAGGCGATGGAGTGAGAGAGAGAGAGAGAGAGTGATCCACACCTCGGCTAATTCATCATCCGACGAGCTAGTTGCGCGTCTCGAACGTCACGCGTCCGCGAGGATGACGGCGCGCGCGAGTACAGGTCAAAAATAGACGAGGGATATGCGTGACGCGCGAGGACGACTGCGGTGTGTCTAGCGGCGACGGATGCACGTCGCAATCGATTTGGATTTTTGAGCTGGTTGCGGACCGAGGGAGGATAAGAGTTTGGATGCTTTTAAGCTGCGAGGTTATCTGTAGCTTGTAATTCATTACGGTTGGTTCATTGGTACAGATTTTGCAAAATTTTTAGAGATTTTGGTATTTGGTAGTATTTTTGTATCTACCCTGGTAGAAATATCCACAATCAAATTAGCCAGGTCTTAAAAAATAGGCTAATTGATGTCTAGGTCATCTCAGTTGGCCAACCGTTGGTCAAAAAATGGGGAAACTTTCTATCAGGGTACACAGAGAGAAAAACGTAACAGGATGTAGTAAAGTAATATGAATTATGGAATAATATAATTAGAAATAATATTTACATTATTTAATACTATACAGATTATGTTAAAAGTGACAACAAAAATTATTTTTGTGTTGACACACAGTATATCCTATTTCGAAAAGAATACTATACGGAAATCTAGTAAAATTTTCTTGTTCAGATTTCAAATTACAGTAAATGATAATAATTTGAGATTTTCGTTTAAGGTCTGTTATAATTTTATTTATTGTATTGGAGACCGCGAGGTATGCTATTTTTTAGCTACGTCTACTTTGGCCAGTATACTTCGGATGGAATTAAAATTAGTGCTCTTTTAATCTAATCTTTCAAAGTGTCGAAAATTTCGCTTACAGTAAATATTAAAAATTCATGAACAATTTGACTTTTAATTTTTTAATAATCAAATAAAACTGTTCGAATGAAATGATAATCTGCGTAGTTCACTTTAACTGATTATTTATCTTCTTAATGCTTACATAAAAATTAATTTAAATACATCTATATTTTTCGAAAAAATGGGAAAATCATTAAAGGATCAATAAATTTAAACTCACAACTTTAAAATTTAAATCTTTTCATGTTGAAAATTATACTTAATCTCCATTATTTTCATATAATAACTTAATGAGTCTCCGGTATCAGACATGTATTCTTTAATATGCAATATTCTAATAAAAATATAGCTATATGGATCAATTTACTTGCAGACAATTTTTATTATTGTTGAAAGTAAATATCCTTTACTTATTTACGTTAAATACTCACAGTTAATTATCATAATCGCGCTTAAATATCTCGACTAGACGTTTAAATTTATAATTATCCGCTAGCCACTCTTATTTTTAAACGCGGCATTAAAAGTAGACATCGCTAAAATAAAAATAAATGCTTATTACGGAAATACATACTTCAAGTATTAAGTCCTTCCAATAATTACTAAATATTTTATTCAAGCTCCAACATCATTAAAATACGTAATAAGATAACTCCAGACTTTAGCAGCCCACCATTTTTTCCACCAAAATAATAAATACATCAAAAACACTTTTCGATCTCCTGCCACGCCTAATTAACGACCTCGACAGCCTAATTACCACGCTTAATCCCAAAGGCAATTTAGCGCGTGGAATTCGCGGCATCGCAAATCGCGCGCCCTCGATTTTTTACTCTCGCACAGCCCAAGCTATATACCCACCTATATACATATATATACATATAGGGTATTCTCCATCCTGCCTGCGCTGTAGCGGCTGTCGGGGCCAAGACGAGCAGAAGTGATCGATTGACGCTACACGCGATGTCGAATATTACGCACGGTCATGCCGATGAATCTGCGCGCTTGGAGGCTGCCTGCTGTTGCCGCCGAACCTTTACCATCCCCCTTGAGCACGCGGCTTTTTTTTCTTTATCGCGCGGCTGATGGACAGGATCTCTCGGCGGGCCGAGCTTTTTTACGCGAGTTAATCAAAGCGTTTTTAAATCATCAATATCGTCTTATCTTTCCTGTGGCGTGGCTTGCTCGTGTGTATGTATATATAGTCGGGATTCTTGGGGGCCGAGCCTTTGTGTGCGTTACGCTGCAGCTTTGTCCGCCGTTGGTTTTCTCGTCGGCGGTGTAATATTGTAATGACGGCGATGGGTTTTAAAAGGTGATTACGGGCTTTTGAACGGGGATATTGTTTGCTCTCGGCGCGCACGATGTCGGGATTTTGATTACGACGTGTGCACATGATGCTTTGGATTAATTAAAGTGAATATAATGGATTGTGCGAGAGGAGATGAAAGAGGCTTTTCAAAATAATGTACGAGTGGAACGTTTGGATTTTTATGATAATACGACGTGGGTATAATGGAAAATAAATTGTAGAAGATTGTTAGTTCGATATTGTCGTAGATGCATTGTAAGCTCGTCTTTCAGAAGATTACTAAGAGGAAATAAATTCATGATACATACGTAAAAGCTGATATAATAATATAAATGTTTACTCTAATGTAATGTGCAGTAATAACGCTTATACTATAAATGTATAAAGTCGTTACACTCTACAAGTCTTTTTAAATATATTAATAAGTTATGCGTATAAACTCATAAAAATTCATATTAAAAAACATATAAGAAACGTTGTAAAATATACCGTACGCACCGTCGTCCGCAACCTCCCATCCACCGCATTAATTCACGCGATCCCGCAACATTTTTCCCTCCACCCCGTCAGGCAATTAAAATAAATTTTCCGCTAAATAAAACGTGTTCTCGCATCGCTCTCCCGCCTGTCTCCCATGCCCATTATACAACGCTTCTACACAGCGTCTTGAAAAGTGCAATTAAAAAAAGCGCGGCATCAGAGCGCGCGGCTCCTCGCCGTTTAAAGCGACGAAAAATCACCGACGCCGTATCAAGCGAGCTCGATCATTAATTCGCGAGCGCGAGATCTCGCGAGTTTCGCATTACCGCAGCGCGCGAATTACACAACGCAGCGCGCGTCTATTAAAGTAAAAGCGGTAAGCCGGCGCGTCCAGTGATTAATCGTCGCTGCTACTGCTGCCTGAGCGAAAGAGGAACGTTTCCCTTTTTTTGTCTTGCGCATGCGCGCACCGGCACGTAAGTACACGAGCACGCGAGCGCGGATAGAGGAGATCAAGATTGCACCTGGGAGAGCATGTAGGATGCAAAAACTATCCGAGCAATTATGCGCTCATTCTGGATAATTATTCGCCGGCGCGAGAGCTCGCGAGCGCGATTGTTGTTGAAATGTAACTAATGCGTCTGGACAGTTTTGCGTTTTAAATTAGACGAGCGTCTGGGGAAGTGTGCGCGTGGGACTTTTTCCGGTAGGAAGGGGCAGTTTTTTTCGTTTGGGAACTAATGGTTATGTGCGTCTGCAGTATGTAGAGTTTTTAATGGTGATGATAAAATTAATACTTTTTTTTATTATGTAATGTAATGTATTCGTGTGTCTTACGGTTTCTTTGAATATTGTTTACGAAAGTTCAATTATATCATTTTTTAATGAATAACAAGTGTGACGCTTTATGTAGTGCAGAATGATACAGAGTGATACACTCGAACGCTTCTACCCTTTCGAATGAGGTCGTGACATTTTAATCTAGCTAAGCCTCATACATTTTTTATCTCAAGTGGATAACATATGTTCATCCATTTGTTCGTTCAGACACGTATAAAATTATTTTTATGATTCATTGCCGACGAGTTCAGTAGGCCAAAAGAATGTTCTGTATTCAATTCAACTTTATTTTTTAATTATTAAAACCATCTGTCCAATAAATCACATATTTATTTATTCATTAATTTATTTCTACATACATAACACACCCACAACCAAAGTTCCAAAATTTACTCTTACAACCATCAGCTGCTAGTCACCGTAATCACCTACTCACAGCCTCTCCAAAGAACAATCCAGGGGTCCCCTCCTGAAATCCAGAAAAAGCTCTCTTATCGCCGAAAACGGAAACGAGCCGGCGAAGCTCCAGCCGACAATAACACACAAAGCCACTTAGTCGCGACGAAAACCTCTCTCGCGCGTTTATTTCTAGTTCCCGCGAGCTAACCCACGAGGCGCGCAAAAGGAGGTCGCCGTGCGCGCGCGAGAAAGTTGGCCTTCGAGAGCCGCGGCCCCACGCTGGGGTGTAAATGGGGAACGAGATACGCGCTCCGCACACGCGCGGAGACCCGTCAAGTATACGCCGCGTGCGGTCCGCCCCGCGGGTGGCGATCCTTCTTCGCTGCTGCCGCTTTGATAAAGAGCGCGGCCTGGATATATACGTGGAGATTGATATTTTTGGAGGGGAATGTTTGATTTTTTTTTTAGAGGTTATGGGTGCTTGAGAAGCTTGGCTGATTGCTTGGTGGGGTTTTGAGATAGGTGGCTGGGCATCGGGAAGGTTTTGAATGCAGGCGATTGTGCAAGTGGGCTTGGTGTTATATGATGAAGTAACATGATCAGATAGGAGAATTTCATGTTCGTGTTTTTAAAGCTGTTTGTAATTGCTTATTACGGCTTATCAAGGGGCGTGGTAGCGTTACGATGACAAGTACGAGATAAATGTTACATGATTATTTCTTCTTTGCGGCTGAATCAAAAGTTATAATATTGTGATTATTGAAAACGTTTTTAGAGTATTCGTACATTAAACTATGATTTTAGGCTACTTATACGTTCATTCTTTTAAGATCTCTCTGTATAAGAAAATTATTCATTGGAGGGATTCTTATACATCAAGATATAAAACTCAGAAACTCTACTCAATAAGAATCCCTAGAAGCAACGGATTAAAAGAAAACAACGGTAATTAATTTAATTATTTTTACACTCACGACTAAATAATAAATCTATTTTTAACAACAGAAAAAAGTAACGCTCCTTGTATATACAAATAATTAACGCGCACAATCAAACATCAGACAATGGAACATAAATACTTATCTCGATAATGAGCGCAGAAAGCGGCGTTACATAATAACGCATAAATCACAATAATGCCAAGCATTACCGAGCATTATAAGAATATGAACTTCTCTATAAAGTGAAATGAAAATTTACGACTCGCGATTCTCTAATAAATTATTAACAATACATCATAATGGTTTTAGTCAGGTCGAAAAATACGACGAGAGCCCCAGAGTGTTAACACGCTGCTGTAAGAGAGAGAGCAACGCACGCGCGCTCAGTAATCCAGGCACGTATACATATACACACACACGCGACTTTGAAACAATAGCGAGCGCCCGAGGAGAGACGAAGTTTCGATGTGTTTCAGGGAGAAGGAAAAGGTGTGGGATAAAAAGGTTAAAAGACAATCCCGCTGAGCGCGGAGAGAGAAAAAGAGTCAGTCAAGCTCGCCGAGTGATTAAACTAACGCGATTTGCCGGTTTTCCTTGTGTGTGTATTCTACAAATGCGGAGCGCGATTACAGCAGAGAGCCTGAGTGAGAATTGTTGTATTACCGAGTTTTATTGCTCGCTAAACTGCGCGCGCAGGGCGCATTGTTTGCGGGTAGATGCAAAAAGTAAGCGCCAAACGCGAATTGCAAGATTGCGCGAAAGTGCAAAAAGCGCATTATTATTATTTCGCGTACATGTAACGTAACGGCTTGCATACATACCTCCGATGTATATATATATATATATAGATAACACGCTCGCTGCCGGAATTCGCATCAAAATCGCGCCTCTCACTTTCACGGCTCTCGCGCGTATAATTCAATGGAAAACGATTAGCCCGAGTGTACGCGTACGCGGGGGCAACGGAAAAGTCTCTCTTTCACAACTTGTTTTATTGTTCCATCGCTTATAAGTTACACTTGGCTGCCTGTCTTTCTGTTTTCCACTATACCATCTCTTCTCAGCGTCGTGGCATTAATCTCTTGACTTGCGCACGGAGAAAAAGCAAGACTCGCTCGGCGCACCGCGCGGGACCATAGATCTTCATTCGGCGACTAATACTTCATCCAGCAACAATAAGCATTCAATCAAACGTTATCGACATCATCATAATTCTATACCTTCGCACGCAGACTCTAACCCGTGTCGCCTACTTCTTATCCTATTCCGTCCAATTGAACCCTTCTCTCGCTATAAACCCAGAGAGAGGGGGGGGGGAGAGGCGATAATTCTTGTCGATCGGGGCCGATTTGTTTTTCCTCTCGAGCAATTTCACCGAGAAAGGACGAGGACGCCGATAAAGAAAAGAGCGAGAGGGAGCCGGTCGCGCACGAGTCTATGGATGAGTTATGGTCGCGCATTCAGCGCGCGTGATGTATGAGCCCGAGAGAGAGAGAGCGCGAGCGAGAGAGGCGGTCTTTAGTGCAGCCTTTCGCGCTCGACGTACGGCCTGTTAATAACGACGGCAAGGATGAACGAACTCCGGGGCTCTCTGGCTTCCTCCTTTGTGTTTTATTACAAACGATACGTCAGCCCCCGCGAGCGCGGCTTTTATGTATCCCGCTTGCCGCGCGTCTGTGTTATTGATGCGATACATTGTGCGCGCGGGCTACGCGCTCTCTCTCTCTCTCTCTCTCTCTCTCTATGTGCAGAGAGCGTTTGCTTCTGACGGACGTCGGCGAGCGAGCTTCCTTTATCGCGGGACTATGGCTTTGTGGGTGTGTGTTGTGTTGTGAGGGTTGGGAGGTATGGATACCTGTGAGGGAGGGATGCGTTCTTGGGGAGGGGGTTCGATATGTGCGGGATGAGATTTGGTTGGATGTTGATGGTGAGCTTTTGTGTGATTGTATTGGTGGTCTAGATGCTTTGTTGAGGAGATATGGTGCTTTGAGAGATGGGAGATGTGGATTTTAGAGATGGATTGGGAGCGAGGTGGGTTTTAATGGCGGGGTTCAGATTTTGGATGATTAGGTTTGTAAGTGAGTTGGATTTGATATTGATGAACTGTTCGAATTTTTTAAGGACTTATGCGCGTAGGTTTAAAATGATGCATGGTTTGATGATATATAAGATTTTATTCTGGGAAAACGTTTAGGAAATTCAAAACGTCATTTAATTTGAATATTGCTCTGAAAGAAAAATGTTATATTTATTAGATTAGCACTTTATAATAACGAAGTAGAATTGACGTGACTAAAAAGATAGACAGTTCATATTATACCTACGAATATTTTTATATGATAACATTGTCCACGAAGTGATTTTTAATTTGGTCAATCACTTACAAATACTTTGTTACAATTATTACAATGTATATCTGAGAAATTTGAATCGAATCAAATTGAATATCCGGTTATTTATTTACATAATGGCTACAGGATCATTTGAAAGGCTTGTATGCAATAAAAAGATACGTGTTTTAAAGATTTTATAGTACT
>JAPYZA010002358.1:0-54433 GCA_030522685.1 Eupelmus azureus | reverse complement strand
ACCATTTGCTACTTTTATAGTAACGACCATCAAAAATGTCCATTTTTTATGCTGTAGCTGAAGATAAAAATGTCTTTTATTATTACATATAGTTTATTATACAACAACATTATTGTATATAACAGCGTTCATAATAAATATCATATTTATACATTTCAATTATCAAAAATAAAAATAAAACTGTAATTATTATAAAATTTTAATAATATTTTATTACGTAAGCATTATTTTGTTTTAGCTTTTCTCTGTATATCTGACGTATGTACATACGTGATACAAATCATCTTTGTCGCTTAATAGTTTAACTAATCGAAAAATGAGTACAATTAAAGAAAAAAGTTATGTAGTAATAATTAAAAGTTTATAAATCTATAATTGAAAGTGTTACATGTGATCAAAAGTTAAGAAATGATTTACCGATACAGTTAAGCCAAAGGCTGATAAATAATATAAAAAATTGTTGTATTCTGTATTAAACAAAAACAAAAAACATTATGCAAATTTTCTAATTTCAATTCCATCGTGATGCACGAATTATTATATTTTAAGTGTAACTATTACAGCTTTATTATTATAAAATGAGTATACTTAAAAAATTCATATAATACAGAATTTATTACAGAAGTAATAAATTTGTTGCACGTAGTAATTTTCATAATTGCTATACTTATTATAGTATAACAAGAGAAATATTTATACAAATTTTTGTAATTTAAAATATTTAAAAAATTTCAAGCTAATATTTCACCTAAAAAAAATATTACGTAAAAATAAATTATGCGTTGCATTTTTCAATTTTATTTAAGTAAATATCAACTAAATCGAACTTCTTACACAAATCGTGACTGCTGTACTTACGACTAGACATAATATTACTTTTTTTCTTGAAGTGCTTTGAATTAATCTTCGTAACTATAAATTTTTGCTGTATACATCAAACGCTGCATTGTAAGGAAAAAGGAATATTATAAGATTGGTATTTTATATGGAAAAGCATTTTTTAATATTCACTTTACACATTAGACAATAGCTGTGTTACTAGAAAAAGCAATTATTTTATAGAATATAATAATTGCCACACTTTTATTGCACAAAGAAAGCTTTATGTATGAGAAAAAGATGATATTTTTCTGCATGTAATATAAATGAAATAAAATTACAAGTACTAAGAACTAGTTTCTGTAAGATAGCTATCCTATACAATTACTTTTTAAAGTTCTTTGAGTTGGTGGTACAATAGATTTTATTATGCCACACGATATCAGCTTTTCTTGTATAAGTAGCCCTTATATTTCTTTGAAATCTATTTATTTATTATTTTTTTTTATTTAATAAAGTATAATTTTCATCTTTACTCGACAATATAATTTCAGAGTTATAGTTTTTATCATTAAAGAAATTTAGTCTGTATTTGAATTTGCAGCAAGAATGTTAGTAAAATGCATGATTTCACTACTTTCTTCTAGCAATGTTTAAAAATCTAGTTTTAAACAACCTTGTCAGTTAATAATAAATATTCAAAAATAAAAAAATTATTCTTGCTTTTTAGGGACTAATTCAAAAGTAAATTTTCGTTGTTGAATAAAGAAAATGTTTAAACAATTATTTAAAGTAAAACTATCTAATTTTTGAAAAGTAAGTGTGAATCAACGTTTTATATTTAGAAATAACATAAAGAAAAAAATCAATTATAATATCCTTTAGTTGCCGATAGTTCGGTTGTAATAATTGCAGTAGTGAGGCTCCCTTACAATCGCAGACAGCTGCCGTTATAGTATCGATGTATTTTATTTTGCACTAGTTTACTTAGAAAAGGGCTCTGAAGTACTCAAGGCCGAGCATGTAACGTACAAAATATTTGCTTGCGCGGCAGTGAATTTTTCCAATAACGTTGTATCTTAATGATAATTAAATTTTAGCTATATTTCCTGCACTCTTTTCTATTCTTTATTAGCTATTTTGAATTTATTAAGTACTTTCATAATTTTTAAAAATTCATGATTACAAATTTTCAGGACAACCTGTATGCAGTTATAATTCATACAAAGCTAAGAGAGATTATTTATATGTGTTTTAGTTCAATTTATAAGTGTAAAATATTGAAAATTTTTAATTTAAATCTTATTTTTAGTTTCTACAAAATGATTGGAATATGCAAAGGATGCAAATTATCTTTTCTACCCGGGCAACTTGACAAGTAAACAATGCTATATGTATCTCTAATGCTAAGATAATGTATATATGTAAACAAAATTTTTGTTTATAGAAAAGTTACCTTTATTATTGGTTGAAGTAAGTAGATTTGAATGAAAAAGGACCGATGCATTCATCTATTGCAGTATTTTTAAAATTTTAATTTTGCTGCCCTGAATTCGACACGCTAATAATTATAAAAAATTAATTCTAAATATGATATAAAAAACTTACAGATTTTCTTAAAAACTATTGGGATGGATGAAAACAATTTAAGTTTATAGTTAACAAAATATTTAATCTCATGCTGTGTATATTAACAAATAATACCATATTTTACATTAATTAAATTCATTTAACTAAATTTTTAAAATCTTAATAGACTGCGTATTTTTTTAAATCGCACTACTTTAAGAATTCGCAATTGCACGTTCTTTTTATATTTGAGATAACATTGTGACGTATAAATGGTGCATTCAGATCTTGATCAAGATTCTACTAATATTTATTCTCTTAATTATATAATAAAAATGTTTGTGCCAAGTATATGTTTGTTTGAGATTCATGCTTCTCCATAGAAACAGATCGATTTCTATCACAGACAATGATGAAATCGCACTACAGTAAATTGTTACAAACGCATTCATAAAATTGACGTTAACTACGATTTAATTTGATTATGAAACATGATTGTTTAAGAACAAAAAATTATGTACTGAATAAAATTATACAGACATAACTACATACCATTATATAGATACGCAAACACAGAAATTTTGATAAATAAGAAAGAGGGACGATTATCAATTTTTATAATCATTTATGCACAAAATTGTACGGATATGTAAATATAGTTTATTAAACAAGGAAAAGGCACAGTATTGCAAGTTATCGTGATTATACAAAAATTGAGTCCATGTATTTAAAATTAGTAAATTATTGGATTAAGTACTGATTTTAAATAATTATTATAAAATTGAAAAATATAGCTCTTTCTTATTTGCAGGTATCTTTTATAAACTTATTAATATTTATTTATTAAAATGTATGCATAATTTTTTTTTCTTAATGAATCTTGTCCGACATGTCTTCCTGAAACATATGTTTACACGCTTACAGTGATTTATTTCCTATTAATAATATTTATAATATTTATAATTATTTGCTCGATTAAATTACGCATATATTAATATAAATTATAAATATACATCGATGTAATAAAAAAATCTCCACGCATCTGATACAGAAGCGATATGATTCATCGTATTTTCTCTATGTGTAGAAAATGTTTTCTAATAAATTCCCTTTTCATTTAAGGCAATTTATTATTTAATGTTCTATCTAAATACTATATACAATTCACAACATCAACTTCTTTATGAAAGTTAGATATGAGGCCATTTTTCGAATTGAAAACGACATTTTATTAAGTAGTAAGTAATATGGCAGCCCGAAAAGTTTTCGATACTAATAATTATTATACATATGTACGCATTTTACTTTATTCGTATATTTTTAAAACGACGTAAGTAAAAAATTATTATTTTTAAACAAATTATAAGATAATTTCAATATAAAAATAGCTGGATAAAATAAATCTTTTTACAACAAATAATTTCCTGTAGGTTGATAAGTGTTCCATACGGAAATAAAATTATGCTGTGGGAACTAAAGTACATATATGTTTTATATTACTTAAAAATATCAAAAATAATTAAAAAATTACAGTTATTCAAATTACGAAATGAATTCAGGCTTAATAAAACTAAAAACTGGTGCTTTGGTTTCCTTATACCTACAGATATTTAGCTCACTTAAAATTTATAAAATATTAGTTAAAATAGAAAATGTGACTTCCGCGATTTTAAAAATATACTGCTCATTTGTATATAAATTTTTAATACTATGTGTGAAGTTATAGAAAACTGTACATTTGTTATTGTTTTATGAATTTTTTAAATAATGAATCGAGTACCTTAACTAATTTTTCCATTTGATAATTCAATAAAACAACAAAATTTTTAATAATGTCGACTGCTAACATTATTTTAAATATGTATTTATAAAATATTAGCATAAACTAAGCCGTTTGACATTTCTATTTGAAATTTTAGAATAAAATTGTATTGAAAATAATTATATCTTTTGAAACCATTTTCTCCGTATCGTTTTATTTTTATAAAAATATTCAAATAATATAAAAATATTATGAATGTTTCAAAAGTTTTCAAACAATTATGTTATAATCCGTAAAAATATGTTGTATAAAAATAAGCAGCCGAGTCTATTACAATAGTCTCTATTAAAATTATATTTCAAAATGTCAAATGAACTTATTTTAGAGGTGATAAACTTTGAAAATGATTTTTAACGTTGTCTTATGTGTAGTTAAATATAAAGCTTAAGAGGTGTCGGAGTTTTCATTAAATTTACACACATTTTCCTCAGTATATTTCTTATTGACTTTCACGGAGTGAAAACTGAAATCGCGAATCTTTCATACCTTAATCCTGAATAAACCCAAATAATAATTAAAATTATAATAATCCTTATTTTTACCATTAACTTACAACCTTACTAGTAATTACCAAAATCGAATGAATTTTGATTAACGAAAAGCTCGAGAACTCTCCGACATCTCTTTTGATTTCAATTCACGCGCAGAAAGCTCGGCGTAGATCCGATCGGCAACACAGCATCACCGGTCATACTTCGTTGTTGCGCAGACTGTAGTTCGTCACAGGATCAAAGTAGCGCTGATGTGTGGCATTGACCGCGAAAGCATAGCCCCAGAGCTTCATGGCGAGGTTGCACTCCTGCTGAATCTCCTCGACCTCTTCGAATTCGAGATCGTTGCGCCAGTGAAACGGGGCTGCCTTGGAGTTGCGGAAGGTGCTCGAGAGGCCGCCGATGTCAGTCTTTGTGTGAGTGTCTAAGAAGTGCTGCACGTTCTCGTGAAAGTGGAGACCGAAGAAGTCGAACAGCTTTTCCGCGTGGCCGTATGGGTCCAGCGATAGGTCTTCGTAACGAATTACTCTGTGAGTGATAGATTTGACGTTAATATTAATTGAAAGAGTTTGATCATAATTACAATATAAACAGTATAAACAATACAGTTCGTAATAAATAGTTAGTAATTGAGTAATTTAATAATAGAGAAAACTAAATTTGTACTTCTTGTGAATATATTAACGAGCAAACTTCGCAATCCGTACATCTTGAAGAACTTTAACTCTAATAAATCCACTCCTATTACGGAGATTACGTACTTGAAATTGTCGGGGTATAATTTTGAAAATCTAACTGCGGCGTTGTAGTCGGAAACCATGTCATTGCACAACGCCGTTGGATCGAAACAGTCCGGCTCGCTTGGGCACCATTCGCGGTGCTTCCGAGATTGCAAAACTCCTCGCGGGTCTCGTATCAACAGTACGATTCTTATACCTAATCTGTAAAATTTGAATTTCAAATATTATAAAATGAAAATTAAATTGTTATTCGAATTTTTTATTTAAATTGAACAATGACTTACTCGTTCTGTTCTAAAAACCTTTCCATCGGCTGTAACCTTAAACGTACCACTTTCATTGATTGGAATGGAAATAGTTTACAAAATTTCGTGACAAACCGATGATCCCAGCATATTCTTTTGTGAAGCTGACACTGCCGCCATAAATGAGTATTGTGGTTGAACACCCAAGGATGAGAGTTTCTTCCGAAGCTCAAATAACGTTCTAATACGATACAATATTATTATTTTTAAATTTTTAAAATAAGAAATATTTTGTATGTGTAATTAATTTAAAATAAAATACCTAAGGTAGAATATTCGCACTTAAACATCGCCTCCAGATTGTCCAAGGCTTCATCGGACAGCGGCGGTTCTCTGATTTGAATTATACCAAAGTGTAAAAGAGGCTCGTAATGATAAAAATTAGCAGGATGGGAATTGAGTATATCTCCTAGGAAAGTGCTTCCGCTGCGCCACGTAGTTAGTACCACACTCCTGACTGGATTACCATCTTTTTCTATCACCAAATCATCGAGTTTGCTGGAAAATATTAAAAGTAAAAAAAATTGTATTTGCAAAATTAACCTTGATAGATATATAAAAAGGTGGTATTTTTGGTAAGTTAAAATTTAATCACGGTAATTGATATTGTAAGAATGAATACAAGTATCTTCAATAAATGATTAAATAATTTATTCTATTAAAATAAATTTTGATTCTATCGAATATTTTATTTTAGTTTATTTTATTTATTTATTTATAAAATTTAATCAGTTAAGTGATAATAAATGGTATGTGTCAGTTAGAAGTCAGTGGTGAAACATTCCAAACAAATTATCGTAATAGTATATACGAGTGAAAATTGTTTCGCTTTTAAATATGTAAATAGAAATGTCTGTGTCATCGTTTGAAGCCTTTATCGATAAATTTTCGATGCACTTTTAAATAACAAGTAACCAAGAGTTTTCATAATTATTTTACAACTAAATTAATGTTTAGTTATAAAATATATTTATTTATTTAAAAGCGAAATCATTTTTATTTATAAATTCTGTACAAAACTGTCTAATATAATTTTTGTACTGTAATTTGTTTTAATAGTATTTTATACTACAAATTTAATAATATGCTATCTTTATTTTAGTAATTTATACGATATCCAATTATTTTTTAAATGAATTCATTTATTTTGTATATTATTTAGCATGTATTATCAAAAAAGACGATAAAAGGTAGTTTCTAAAAATATTATTTTATTATCGCAACACTAAAATGAAAATTTGCTGACAGTATAATTATGTTTTAAATGCAAAAGCTTTTTATTTAAAATATATTTTTACTGGTTATTGAAAAGATGTTTAAAAAATATAATCATCAAAACAAAGTTTGAAATCTCTTAGCACAACTAATTATAAGACAAAATATCTTTGAGAAAAATATCATTTTTACATTACATATTTCATAGATTCAATACTTTTAAAAACTTTGACTATCTAAATGTAAAATTCATTTAGAACATGGATAACAAAAATCTCTTCAAAATAAAAATCTATTTAAATGTTTTCTTTAGGTAAAAAATTCCGAGCTTAAGCTCCGTTGAGGAAATTTAGTTGAAAATAAATAAAACTAGGTCAATATCATTATATCTCCACTATAAAAATTAAAACCACGCACATTTTGAATACGTATCTCAAATCCTAACGTTTAAACTTTAAAATGGTTCATTTAAAAAAAAAAATCATCCACAAAATCGTACCCATCTCAAATCTCTTCCATTTCGCAACGTCCCTCACGACTCCCAACTTACCCTACTTCCCTACTAAATCATTCCAAGAAAAAGCCCAACCACAATTGAACCCATATATCTCAATGAAAC
Source organism: Eupelmus azureus (assembly GCA_030522685.1). Taxonomy (NCBI): domain Eukaryota; kingdom Metazoa; phylum Arthropoda; class Insecta; order Hymenoptera; family Eupelmidae; genus Eupelmus; species Eupelmus azureus. The sequence goes on along the minus strand of JAPYZA010002358.1, from coordinate 46,853 downwards.
CTCGACCCCATAAGATAATTCGATCCCACCTCCGTCACTCATCACCCAACCTCAATCAACCCCCAACCCAAACCCCCGCCCACGAAAACAAAAGTCCCAAACCAAAAAACATAAAAAAAAAACATCTCACTTGGCGTAGACTCCGTACTTCCCGTTCGGATAGACGTAGTCCTCCATCTCGCGCTCGACGCTGTGCCTCTGAAGCTCGACGACCTCGGCGATCTCGGCGAGCGTCGCGTTCTCCAGGTTGTATGCCGAGCCCCTCATGTAGGTCTACGCCGGGCCGATCGATGCGCCATACACACAGGTATAATGTATAATTGAAGCGCGCAATTGGGGGCAGTGCTCGTAAGCAGCCGCCTCCCGGGGTATATGCATATTCGAGGGATCAAAAATTCATGCGTTTTTTTTTCACGCCTGGCATTGATTTGCCGGAGAGCGGTAAGCGAGCTTGATGGGAAAGTGTGTACGTAAGGGAAATTTCGATCGGTTGTGTGTTTGCTTTTGTTTTTATATTTCTTTTTTGTAATTGGAGGTATGATGTTGGGTTAATCAGCTATGCAGCACGTTTCTTTTTTTAGTTTAGAATGTGTGCATGTAGTCGTGGAAGTGAGTTAATGCACTTCGCGTGAAAGTTTATTTTTTCTTTGAAATAAAGTTCGTGTCGCGATCGTAACTTTTACTGATAAATGCTCGTTATTATACGTACTTTTAATGGAAATTTACTCGATTGTTTCTTTTTCTCGTGAAGTTATTACTCAATATTCTCCAAGAATGGCAGTTGTAAAATAATGTGAATTATTTTATTATACTTATTGTATCGTACATGCAGCTGACGTAAACAACATTTGATCTGATACGGAAAATTTGAAATTCAAAAATTTCTTGATATCAAGATTGAATTTTAACGTCAGATTTTTTTTATTCCACAGTTTTCAATTTCAACCGGTTACAATACTCTTCAATTGTTATTTACAAATGTTAATTCGAATAAAACTATATTATAATAAATGTAACTTACGTACACACCTTTCCTCAATTAATTCATAATTAATTAAAAAGTAAAACATTACCATAAAAAATACAGTCAGAAAGATAATAAATGCTTAAGGTAATAGATCCATAAGAACCACTTATAGCGCCTATACTCTGGCTTTGTTATAATCGTCAGATCAAGGATGCATCATGCTGGGAGCGTTATAATACCGCGAATGTCGCAACGTCCTTACCTCTTTCCCTCTCTCTTTTCCATCTCCTCCACGAAAACCACTAACCCATCGCATTTACTTTAATGAAAAACCAAAAAGGAGATCCCAAATTTTGCACTACGTGGATCAGTCATTAAAAAGCGATAAAAATATTTATTATTAGCATAAATTGTAAAAGCTGACATTATTTTTCTGTTGCAGATAATAGCCGGGCAGTTTGATCGGGATCTGTTTACACAGCGACCAGCTCAAGCGAGAAGTGTTCCAGACAGCGATGATCGATACAAAACGTTTTAGCGCGCTTGAAAAAAAAAATACGAGATCTGGTATAAATTTACATAACTCTTATCATTTAATAGCTCACTAAGACAAAAAAAACATCACGCATAGTTTTTTAGAAAGTTAATAATAAGCTCCGAAAAACTATAGCCCTCACAAAATTCAAATACCGCACGATAACCCAAGGCACTTTCGCAATGAAATTCCATCTCGATGAAACTACAGGAATGTACCTGGTACAAACCATCCTGAAACGTTTTCACAATAAAAACGAGCGCCACGAGCTAAAGGCAAATTGATCGCTCCTAAGCTTTAGTAAATCTCCGATCGAGCTCTTCCTGCTGTATCATCTCGCGGTTTTTCCTCTCGCGGCCTCGCCGCCGTCTAAATACACGTAGCTGGCTTTAAATCGATTGTGAGCGCGGTTTGCTGTCTGGAAACTTTTGACCTTTGGCTTAGATATATACGCACCGCGCGTAATTCTGCTTTTTTTATGTGTGTTTATTAATAACCGTTAACGAATGGTTATTTAATAGTGTTTGGGATATTTAATTCAGCTGATCGTGAATTCCACGATGTGGAGGTTTGATCGTGCTGGTGAAATTTGATGTTTATTATTATAAGAAAATGAAATTTTTTACTGACTACGATGCTAAATACGTCAAGCAAAGCCGGTGCTGCATGCAGAAAAAAGTGCGTCAAACTCTACTGTCTACTAAAAAGCCACAACCAGTAAAATACTTCCCGCAACAACACTATTTTATTTATAATATAAATATTAAAAAATCTTAAAAGCTCGCATCGAATGCACTCATTGGCAATGCAGCTCGCCTCTAAACCATCAAACTCCCTCCACAATGCAGCCAAGCATGCGCTTATCGGCACTCCTCGAAGGATAATAAAAATTTTCGTCAAAGCATGCTGGCACTCATTGTTTGCAAAGCGGCCGTCGCTGCCGACTTACCAAAAAGGGATCGTCGTATTTCGTGTTTTCGTCGTATTTGGCGGTCGGCACCGTAAATTGCTCCTGATATTTGAAACGTGACCTTAATTCTGCTTCCTAATTGAGGAACAAAAAAAAAAAAAACGTGGAGAGGCGACGAATTGTTTAGTCTGTCATTGTTTGCAATGATAGCTGACGATTCGCGGGTTTATTTTTAAGAGTGGTATGTAGGGATTATTAATGTTGTATGAGGAGGTGAGATTGGGAAGTCGTGGGGATTGTTCGGTGTAACTTTGAAAATCGATTTTGATTGAATGATTTATGTGAGTAAAGAATGAGTTAATATTATCGTTGAAATTAAGTTCGATTGTTTTCTTTTGGAATTGTAATAGAGTGTGTTTGGTTTGGTTTGTGTGAGTTATTCTGTTTTATGAAGTTCGCACGTTTTTGTCGCTGATAACGCGTAATATAGTTATACACTACTTTCTAAAGGCATGAACAGATAAGAGATAATGTTTTTTACTCGCACGTATTATCAAGAAACAAGTAAAATTAGTAAGTGCGATAAATACAATCGCTAATTGGTATTAAGAAAAACTGTCCCAATTATATTTCAATTATAATGACAAGCCTTAACTGTCAGAGTATTATCAAATTTACTTCCCTCAAAGTTTTAAACTCTGCTTTGTAGATAAAATTAATTGACTAATTATGATTATGATTTGGAAATTATAAAATTTTATGATATGCAAGTGGGAGTTCCTGGCTTTAAAAATGAATCACAATGAGTAAATACAGCAGAACTGGTTCTGGTAACTCATTCGGCCGCTCAACTTTCCCTGCGTATGTATCCTATTTCTGTCTATCGCAGCTGATAAACGGTATCCACACGTATCGCTATACTTTTGGGCACTTTTTAGTTCCTGTTTTTCTCACTCACGAGGTCACTAACTTCTACTCGAATTTTTTTTTAAATTCTTCTTCATGCATGAATTTTTCCTATGATTATGCACCGTTAAATGTCTATGAAAATATTCTATTCCTGTCTGTCGTATATGATAAACCGTATCTATGTATCGTTATACTTTTAGGGACCTTTTAGTTCCTGTCATTCTGTCAAACGAGGTCACTAACTTTTACTTTTTAAAGATTATCTTCACACATAATATTTTTATGTAGGAATATATGCCGCTAAGATTTTTTCGCCGTTAAGATGAGATAGAAAGAAGAAAAATGTTTATTAATTTTAAATGTAAATTTCTAAAGAATTTGATGCCACGGAACTGACTAATATGTAAGTACTCAGATTTTTTTATGTAAATTAATTCATGATTATGACATGGCTCTTTATTTTTACTTTCAAAGTATAGAAACATTCATAATTAACGCAATAACTTAACTTTAAATCCTTTTAACGCAAAAAAGAGATATAAGTCTCTTGTAATGAGCCAATAAATTTGTCAATTCAATCATCGCTCCTATACCGTAATACTATATATTTTGTAAGAATAAATATCGAGCTAACCGATGAGTTTGCGCTAACAAGCTACAACAAAGTAAAATCGCGTTCGGAGAAAAGAGCCTCATCGTTACACAACTGGAAAAATCTTTTACGCAACCCTCTTAAATGAAAAAAAAAAATTATACGCCACTTTACGTGCGAGCGTGTAGTCGTGCGAAATAAACGTACGAAAACAACAAACAGCAAAGCTCGAGCTCTGCAATTACGGGTATGAAAAAAAAGAGGAGCACAGAAAAAGGAAAAATGAAACAAAATACGACGACAAAGTGAACTCATCCTCTCGTTATATAGTACTGCGGTGCGCTTGTTTTGCAAAACGGCGACGATTACGTCTAATTCTATTGCATTCTGGGTGCGCGCACCAGTGAGCATTGAATTGTTCCTACGTAAGGCTATACATGTGCGGTGAACTGTGTGTGTTATGCGATCTCCTCTCTTTCTCCCAGCGCGGCCCGGGGACGAATCTAATCGCGACTAACGCGATTCGCTCCCCGCGGCGTAGGTGGAACGCAATTTTCCACTTTCGTAGCTTTGCCGAGAGAGCGCGGACGTGTTTTGTGCTGCGGTGGGATGCAATTGATACTGACCGAAAGAATTGGCTGGAGACGGTGCTCGATGTAGTTGCTGTAGCGCTGATTCAGCGCCAGGAAGAAGAGGCAGATTGTCGCCAGGAGGATCAGACAGTAGAAGCTTAGTCTCCTTGACATTTTCGGACCTGTGTGCGAGATCATTTAATTTTTTCTATTTGATTTTCGCTATGGCTGTGATGAGATTAAGTTTAAACTTTTATTGGATGCAAATCAGTTGCGAAATGAAGTTTAATCTTTTGATACAACTATTAACTATATAACAGTATTTAATTTTTTTTTAAATCTTATCTCAATAAATTATAAATCTGATTAAATTGAATTTGTGGACATAGGAATTAAATTATAAATCAAGAGTTAAGTAAGTATGTAAATATAAATACTAAACAATAAAGTATAATAAATATTTGGAGTTGATAATACATTTATTTCATTCATTGCATTCAATTGTACTCTGTAAGCTATAAAATAAACATATATAAAATATACTCACGGTTCTAGTCAAATTAAGAGATCCAAATTAACTTGATTACTTGATGAGTCAAGCATCTACATTGATGATTAAAGTAAACCGAATTGTAAATACATTTTAATTAATTATTATATTATGTATGCAACATTTTTCATACCTTAAGCCTGAGTTGTATACATTCATTAAAACTTTCTTCGCACTCTACTTCCTGCTGAATAATCATATATCAGATCCATGTTTCAGATCTATGTGTTGTAAATTAGTTCTTTTGTCTATTACTAACTTCTTACAGAATTCTAATACTTTTGTTCTTAAGCAGATCCATTACTTCATCTATTTACTAATTAATATTAAAATTCTTTTCTTCACATTATATCACTAATTAAAAACAGATCTTTTCAAGTAGTAATCTTTACTGGAATGTACTCCTTGCATTTTATTAACTTTGCTCTGAAACACAGAAAATTAAGAATAAATTAAAAAACAAATGTAAAAATTACCTTTTAAGTAAGACCTTACAATTGTAAATATATCTCTAGAATGGTTTGAAAAATTATAAAAAAAGCAAATCACACATTATACAACCATTAATTAGTAACTAAAAAATAAATAATTTATAATAATAAATTTAATGATGAGAAAACCTTGGTCTTGAACTGTAACTATACCCTACCTTCATTCACAAGGAACACAACTACTCTACAGCAATAAAATTTACAAACAAATCAAAACCCAACCAACTCAATAAATATATAAACAAAAAGCTTCAAAATTCAAAACTACAATAAACACCCTTAACAACAAAAACAAATCAGTCCCACCGAACCGAAATAATCCAGTCAATCAATCAAATTACAGTGATTAAAAAGTAGCCTTCGAAACTAGAAGCACAAAAAAAAATATCGATCGAAGCAAAATATACCTCACGGCCGCGCGCAGCACGCGGCACTCCAAAACTTTTCATTCCGCGAGCCGCCTACTTTCATTGAACAAGTTGACCCCAAGCAACTAAGGCTAATACGATAAAACCGTCCATAAAAAAAAGGAAACATTCCCACGAGCATTCCGACCTCTCGACTCACGATTCCCAAAACCCATGCATCAGCGAAAAAGCATCGCCGCTCCAAACTGCCTCCTCATCACGAAACCAGACAGCCACCATTCAAAACCCCCAAAAACCCACCACCCTCGCCACCCACCCGTCTGTTGTCACTCCACTCGCACTGAACAACAGCGACGCACCTTTGAGGTTAAATCCGGCTCCCAGCAGCAGACGAGGACGTCCCTCAGCAGCAGACGCACATGTATCCAGCGAAGCGGTCCGCATAGCTATGCCGCGTCCCTCGGAGAAAAGTCGTCCGCTCTCTCCTCTCCGGTTTTTATACACGGTAAAAAAGAGGAGGAGGCGCGAGAGCCTGGGAGAGGGCAGGCTCAGACACACTAGATAGAGACTAGCTCTCGCACGCGAGGCGCGCGCGGAAGCTGCGAGTCCTAAGCGCGCGCGGCAAGGTCACTGGGTTAACGAGGAAGGAGCCGGGGGCGAGCTTGTGATTATCCGCGTCGCGAAAAAACGGGACTGCCTCCTCGCGGCGCCGTTTGTTGACGTCCGCCACTGCGCCGTGCTCGCGCGAGCGAGCATGCCGACTTTTTTTACGGTACTGAGTGTATATTGAGAGAGAGCTGCGGCTCGCGCTGCGGCAGACAGCTGGTTTCGAGTTGGTGGGGTGATGCGTCAGCTGACCGATGGTAGCTGACGGTCAGAATCGAGGGTGTGGATCTCGTATATGAGAAAGTTGATTATTTACCGTCGGTTCTGGTTCGAGCGAGCGCGGAAATTGAAAATGCAGAGCGGTACCGCGGGAGGGCTCTGCATTGTCGGCCCGCGTCGATAACATCGCTGTTTGCTATTGCAGGGAAAGGCGGAAATTGAAAATCCGGGTGGAGGTCGCCTGGCGAATTTGGAATATGGTGCGGGGTTTGCTTTTTAGTTTGTGGGAACGAGGACTTTATCGGTGGGACTGGGAGTTGATTAAGGCGATGGCATGTTTCTCACTGTGGCGGTATTGTGAGGCGAGCGTTTGTCAGGATGTAACAGTTCTCAATATTAGAAGTGCAAAATTCGTACTGGATTGTGTCTCCTTACTGTAAATATATTGTTGGTGATCTTGATCTATATGGTAAAATGGGCTTTGTAATAAAAGTAACGTTTTGTGACAAAAGCTAGATTTCCCTCTAATTCTATAAAAAAACCTCTCTTATTTAAAAAAAATTCTTTTTCCCTGAACAAAAAATCTACATCCGCAGATTTTATTCACTCAAAAACACTATATATTTATCCGCTACCTCCGCCGCACTCACCATTTACCTCAAAAAGAAAAAACTTCCTCGCAAAGCTACTTCTACTATATCCATTAAAAGCGCACGCCGTCCGATCAAAGAACTCTAATAAAATTACACGCGTCGTGCATCCGTCTCGTTATGTGCATCTGCTTTCTAGAATTATTGTACTTTCGTCATCGCTCGCGAAAGAAGCATTAAATAAAAGCGAAAGAAAAAAAATCCCGATTGCGGAATGTCGGTGCGCGCGTTACACGTGCATGAATCACTCGGCGCTACTGCATATACGTATAGACCTTTTTCATGTTTTTCCTCTTTTTTATTCCGAGTATAAATAAATAAATAATTGTATGAGGATCATAGAAGTATAAATAGTTAATGTCTTTGATTCTTGAATCATTTGTTTTTTCATGACTCTGTGAGAGATCGGATCTCGGCGAGCGAACAAGACTTCGGAAGATTCCGAAGGTTTGTTCGCTGTTAGAGTTACTGGGTTATCGTTAGGCCATCGGCGATGGATGGGATTTAATAATTTTTTTTTTTTACGATTTATCGATGATTTTGATATTATTTCGGATTGATGATTAGGAAGGACATTCTGAGCATTCCGAATGGTGATTTGCATTTGTCTAGGAATTTGTACAGAGTTTGATGCTGATGCCGATCTTATTTTTATTTTATTTCATTTTATTTGAATTAATGAAATTAACAATTCCATGGTATTAAATAGTTTAAATTAATAATACAAATTAATGAATATTTCATTTCTTTCTTAAAAATAAAGTTCTTATTGAACTTATTAAATCAATTTTTAAAGTATTCTAAAAACCGCTTAATCCAAAGAGAGAACTATAAAACGTCATGTTAGATTTATAAGCATGTTCATTAAGTTAGCGTATATGTCTAGCTATTATCTTATACTACGATTTAATAACTTTAATTTTTAATTTGAAAATATTAAATGTTTACAATAATTATATGTTGTAAAATTTAAAAAGTAGTAAAATTAAAAATTTTCTACTAGTAATTTTATATTGTGAAAAATTGTTTACCAGCTGTTTTAATTTAATTTAAAAAATAAATAATACTATATCCTGTTTGTTCAATTTCATCAAAAGTATACATTAGTCCTCATTTTTTGTAACTAATTCTTTTTTAATCAAGTGATAAATACACATACGGTCAGACACCTCTTTTTTTCAGTTCACGTCCATGTTAAGTAAAAGCGAACATTTGTACTCTTCAAGTCTATGTCTGGACAGTCGCTAAATTGGCTTGTCAAACAAGAACAAGGGGAACCACTTCATTCTACATACATTGAGGAATCCACGTTTTGACTACCTTGTAAAACTTCGAAAATTCCACTTCTTTAAAAAAAAAATATTCCCAAGTTACATATTTATACTTTATACCTTGTGCAATTTGAAAAAAAATCCTCTTTACGAAATTTGAAACTATCATTATAGATTAAGCTAACGACGCGGCGACAGAAAAGTTCATTAAGTAGATGAACACGCGGAGGTCAGACGGCTCTCTAAGCTCGTCTGGCCGTTGTATTTGCATAGCTATAGCAATTTCACCGCTGCACTTCCACGAATCGCAGCGATCAGCTGCATTTTCTCAGGTACTGCTGCTTGATAAAAAGTAAGTCGCTTACAATTTCTTATCTCTTTATTATGCGCACTCTCGGCTTTAATTACTCGGCGCGAATGGCTTTATACTGCGATAAGACTCATTAGATAAATAAAAGTAACACGATACAGACTTATCCGAATTACCCCGAATGTCTCATAAAAGAGCGCCCGACTACTTAAACATCGAAACTATATAAAACAAACACGACCGGTATAAAAACCCTCACTAATCTACACCTCATTCAATAACCCAACCTACCATAAACAATTAACAAATAAACTACCAAAGGCACAACCTTAACCCAACCCCTTAAAAAAAAACCTCTCCCAGCAACCGTGCCCTCAGCATCCTCTCTCCTCTTAAAAAATCACCTTCCCCGAAAGCTGCAGCAGCAGCGCACGTGCGCAAACTCTCGGGGACAGAGGCAGCTACGAGACGCGCTTCGAAATGAGAACCACTTCGGTGAGGAGGGGGAGGCGGCAGGGGGGGCTCCTATATAGCTGAACCGCGCAGTCGCGGCAGCCGCGCGCGCACGCACAGCCGCGAGAGGAGAGAGAGCCTACACTATACAGAACACACAGCAGTGCTCGGCCGAGGTTGGGAATACAGCCGCCAGTCTCGCCGCCGACGGCCGACACTCAAGTCACACGCATATATATAGCTCGTCTCGTCGCTCCCGTGTCAGTGCATATATATGTATAACCAGCTATAGTCTCTCTCTCTCTCGCTGCGTGTGCATCAACGCACTACTCGTGAGTCCCGGAGAGGGCTGTATACCTACACAGCGCTGCTTCCACGTATTATATAGCCGTCTCTCTCGCGTGCCGGTGAAGTGCGCGAAGAGCTTACAGCAGCCAGCCAGAGTAGTCCCTCGGCGAAAAGAGAGCCGCGGATGAGCAGAGCGGCGCTCGCGCGGCTAACGGGACGCGGAGAAAAATATATATATCGGCCGCGTGTGTCTGCGTGCCTGAGATCGGCCGAGAAGAAGAGGAAGAATTTGTCCGTCGGCTGCAGGCCGCGCTAGTCTCTCCCTTTGCCTCTCTCTCCTCTCCTTCTCTCTCGAGGCTGTCTCGCGGCGGCTGCAGCAGCAAGTGCCTATGTGAGCAGAGGCGCGTCCGCGAGGCCCGCCGGATGAACGAGGTTGCAGCCGAGCGGCTGCTGCTGCTGCTGCTGCTACTGCTGGGAGATCGATCCGACTCTACGAGGTATGTGTCTTGTATATGTCTCCGAAGCCGAGCTGATGTCTCTCGCGTGTCAGATTATGTACGTAGTAATAAGGATGTGTTTACAGTTTGGGTAGAGAGCGGTCAGGTGTGCGGTTTTGACGTTTCGTGTGTGTGGAGATGTGGAGGGATGTTGGTTTAAGGGGGGTGTTTAAGGTGAGGGTGTAGGGTGAGAGTCGAGGGAGAGGTTTTTTGGCGGATGAGGATAGGTTGGATAGAGGATCGAGAGGTGAATCACATGGGCACATGTGTGTGCCTATGCGGCGCGTTTATCTGTCGTTCGATAACGACGTGCTTGGTATTTTCGCGTTCGCTAATGCGTGTATCAGCGTCAGCTTGCAAACATTTGGACACGATAACAAACCGCTCTTTTCGTTTACAATACGAAAAATGTCAAAAGAACAAGTGATTTTCGAGAAACGCGGGGCTATCTATACAATCCGGCTGCGAGATGTATCCTTCATGGGATCATAACTCAACCCTACTTCAGACGTCGTCTTGAGTTTCAAAACCAGCCGCTGCACACTTGTCTGTCCGCTCCAAAAAGCCGTGTCTCGAATTCCGGGAAAACCGAAAGTACAGCGGCGCTTGAAAAATCAATTTACTCTCTCCTCGCCCTTTAAGCACGGACGTACACACACAGAGAAAGTCGAATGATTCAGCTGACCATTGATTTTTGTCGCCAGCCAGATACGGATTCTCCCGTGTAGCTGCTGATAGGCAGCCGCAACGCGCGAGCCAGAGCTGGATTCACGCGCGCGCGAGCCAGAGATAGCAGAAACCGGTTTCACGAAATTTCGATTGAGACGTACCCACATACCCTGCCGTTTTCCTTCAATCCAGCCTACAGGCCGAAATTACGCTCCGTTAGGAAGATTTAGAACCGCCGAGTTCGCACTCGGCTGGCCGGCCTATGGATATATATACGGGGGAGTGCAGCGGCGCGCTGGCAATTTACATAGATCGCAATCGGAACGAAGCTGGAAAAGAGAATTCGAGCAGACGTAAGCTGGAAATCGCGAGGCTGTTAATCTTCCGCCGGCGTCGCGACGCTTACTTATCAGCCTGTGCCTATGACAAATTCGCGGAGATGCTGCGCGCGCCTTGCGGCTATATGGAGGATTACGTGAAATGCTTCGATAAGCCTTCGACGAGGAAAAATGGGTTATGGAGCCGCAGGCGTTTGATGATTCGGATTATGAGAAATTTTCTATTTCGTAACTATTATCCAGAGAGGAGATCCTGCTATAGGCGGCTTTACGCTAGAAAAACGTACATCGCGAGGCCGGCATTGACGCGCGCGTATATATGTGGGACTGCCCCGGAGCTACATCTACATACGTCGCGGATGTACCAATTTCCTTACTTAACGTTCCTGCAAAATGCAGAAGCCCCCTTTTAAAAAAAAAGAACTTTTACACTTGATAGAACTACAAACTTCTCAGTGCATTCAACGGCCATAAAACGTTTGCTCGATTCAGTCCGTGTGTATAGCCGCGCATTGCTCCAATATCAGAGCAATACGGCGAATAATGCGTATACACAGGCGCACAGGGGGCAAATCTGGCGTGCGGCTGATTATATACGCCGGAATCGAAAAACTCGCGCACGCGTGAATTTTCGAAGGATTTGGCATGCTCGCGGCGGCCGCGCACGCACCGCATTCCGTATTGATATTCCCAGGGCTGAATTTCGAAATTTCGAGCGTTTCACTCGCTTTACATACATTGCGCGTAAATTTCTATGAAATGCGAAACGAGTTTTTTTTTCTGCGTATGCGTATATACGGGCGGCGATGCGCGAGCGGGCGAATTTTACCGAGGATATTTCCGACAGCGACTATTACATTTTTCGAATTCATACTGCCAAGGGGCCTCCTATGGGGATTCGGCGCGATGCTGCTTATAATGAATTTTTATGAATGTTATTCATGACGATAGGGAAATTTCGTTTTCGTGAATGCCGCATCGGAAATTGTTCGATTGCTCGATTTGCATTATTTTTTGCTCTGGTGATTTTAGGAATTTACGGAAAAAATGTGAGTTGGTCTGTTGGTATAGAATAATTTAAATTACGGCCACTAGTTCGGCGCGCTAGTTTTATAAATAATAAATTTTAATGGCATTCCATTTAATTTCGAGCTGCTTTCGGGTTTAATAAATGTCGTGAAAATTTTAGCGAACTTCGGGGGAATTGATTTACGTGGCTTCGGTGAAATGCCTCTTTGTAGTTTGTTTTAAATAAGGCAAAAAGCCCTCAAAGGCGCGTCTTCTTTAGCTCGCTCAAAAGGCGCTTTGTTTTACTGTAGTGAGATCAAGTACGGAGCAGCCAAGATTACTTTGGAGAAAAGGGTATACCTTACAGCCTCGCCGTATTCGTTCCACGAGATTTTTTTTTCTTTTTTATAAAAAATAGTTTATCAAAGTGTTACGGAGGGTCGTTGATATATATTTTCTTATTTTATGAAAAGTTTATTGATATTTAATAAAGATTTGTAAACAAGTAAATATTGTTTCATCGAAGCGTTTGTTAAGTAATTCGAAAAATCAATGAAAATGCTAATTATTAAACTAAAGATCTCATAACAAAAATAATAATTCAAGATTGCGTAAATTTTTAACCTTGAATAGAGAAAAATGCATGGCATTGATCCATTATTCAAATTTTAAAAAATTGCAGGAAGTACTATAAATAACTTTAATGAAAGCAAGTTCATACGTTCCATATTCTACTTATAAAATTTATTATATAATAATAAATGTAGCTATAGATTTTTGACTTCGTATAATTAATAAATAATTATAAATATAATTAATAATGTATCACAATAATACCGAATGGTTCATTTGAATATTATCAAGAGTAAAAATATAAGATCCTGTATAACTAAAATTTGAAGAACAATAAATTTTTTAGTTTTTATTTTTACGTATATAAAACTAGTGAAACATATGTACACTAAACCCTCTTTTCTGTTTAATAAAACTTTTATTATACATAATTATAATAAAAGTTTTATTAAACAGAAAAGAGAGATTTAGTGTACATATGTTTCACTAGTTTTATAACATCAAAAGATAGTATATTTGATAACTTGATTTTAGTCCCAATCAGTTGTATCAATACCTCAAAACACGAAGAAAATCACGTGTTACAGTCAGCTGTGTGCCATAAACATTTTAGTGTTGTTCACTTCTTGCTGAGTGATAATGAAAAAGCGTACTCAAGTAAAAATGTTTGTTTAATGATTCAATCGATATTTAAAATCAGCACACAATATTTAAAAGCTAAAAGTATTGAAATAACTCCTGATGTTAAAAATAATGCAAAATGGAACGATTTATATTTTATGAAAACGGGTCATTCTAAAATTAGTATTTATTTTATTAATACTTTTCAGAAAGCAAAAGAACTTTCTATGCATTACAAGTTATTCATGAAACAATTCGCAAAAAATTTAAAAAACAGCACAGTATAATTTCAAAATACTTAATTTCTCTAAATTACTCGATTTTTTGCTTAACAAATAAACAAATACGCAAACATAATTATCACTAATCAGCAAACGAACCGCCCAAAAAGCCCCAGCAAAATTCCCCAAATAAATTAGCAATCCTAATTAACCAATCAGCAAATCGTTTTTATCAATTCCACTAATTATGAAAACCGGCACTAAACAGCCAACATACTCATAGCAAAGCGCTCGCAAAAGACAAGTAAGGTACATTTACGCTCTAGCGTCGTGCATATAATTCGAGGAAAGGTCAATAATTTGTAGGTGGGTCAGCGCTGCGCGCGTGTACTGATTGCCCTGAACTCGCGCAAATTGCCGTGTGCTTAGCTTCAATTTTTAACTCGCAGAAACAGATGTAGGCGCGCACGGTTATTTTTTTCCCTATGCCTGGAATTATCTCCTGTATGGACACTCTGTTAAGTTTATGGCTGAACGGCTGTGTTAGATCCCGTTCCTTTTTTTGCCAGAGAGCCGGCGTTCCACGTTTTCAATGATAGGAAATTCCTGGTTCGGACGGGCGTTCGCTTAAGTATGAAAAAAAAAGTTTTTTCTTTGAAGGAGTATTGGATTAATGAATAAATGTAAAATTTTAATGATCGGTTAGGAGGATGTAGCCTTCGTTTCGGTGAAAAGCTGTAAGAGGGATTTTCAAAATCAATAAATATTTAATAGGACTGTTGGCTTTGAGAAAGATAAATATTTAGTTGTCTAATCTTTGAGAAGTAGAAATTATTATCGTTTACTTTGATCGAATATTTTTAAAGCTTGGGAAGATAAACGTTTTTTTATCATGAATAATTCTATTACGGATCGTAAATGCAGAGATTTAATTCCGTATTAGTTTATACTTAGAAAAAACTGTTAATCAAAATTTTTAATTTATTTCTTAAATTTCAACCGTGTTAAGCAAATTACTATATTATTCGATATTACAAAAATACATTAATCACATATTTTCCTTCATTTTAGTTATGACATAATGGTTACATGTAATGTATAAATTAAAATTACACAATATTGATCTAAAAAAGATCGTTTATTTTCTATGATAGTAAGATATAATAAGATGCTGATGGAGAAGTTTTTAATACATTTTTCCCCGAGGCTGTTACTAAAATTAATACGAAATTGATGTCATTTCTACATTAAATCATTTAAGGAGCCGCATCATCTAATAGGATTCCAGTAATTCTGTATATTACATCAGTTTACTGTCTATTACTCGTGAACTACGAAATGCGGTTGTAATATTATTAGCTTGAAATTTTACATTAAACACATTATCCACACCACCTACCAACATAGTCTGTATAATTTCTACAATTCAACAATGATATTGTATTATACCTTTACGCATTCACAATTGATTAATCACTGAATAAACCAACCCCAGAATTCCCAGCGTAATCAATACCCGAACCGAAAAAAATTCAATTTTTCCAAAATTCTCTCGAACCATCCTCTCTGTTTCCAGCAAATGAATTTCCCGCGTAAAACCAAATTCCAAACGTAAAAACCAAATTCTCGAAAATCGAAAAAGTGCAATCCTCCATTCTCCCTTCCGCAAAAGCCATCCGGCGCGCAGTCACTCAGGCTCCTAAAAAAAATCCAGTAAATCAAGACACTCTCAGCGGCCCGTGCCCTCAAGTACATACCTCGAGCTCGCGAGGCGCGTAAAAAATAAGCAAGAGTATAACTCCGGAGCGATGTGACTCAGCGACGTGGAATCGCCGGAGTAAAAGCGAAGGAAAAAAAAGGCAGAAGCGCACGCGCACGAAATCATATGCTGCGGTCTGCCGAAAGTCGCCTGGACCGCTTATATATATATCTGGGGGGAAGGTTCAGTGTCCGTGAGAGATACAAGAGGTTGTGGGACGAGTCTGAGGTGGCTGGGGTATAGGTGGGGATTATGCGTTAAGGAAACATTTTTTCAGCGTGTGCAATATGGATTTGTGATGTTTATAAGGCTGTAAGATGTTGGTGGATTGTGATTTGTGATTTTTGAAGAATTTTTTTGTTTTTGTTTTGAGGATATTTTTTGTTAAGGTGGAAATATTGATATTTACAATGCTATGTTGTGCAGTGTGGTAGTAAATCGCATAGTACGAAGCCGTGTATCTGGAATAATATAGATGCGGATGTAAAATTTAAGGGAAGGTTTACTGCTCGGAATGCAGGATGAAAATACTTCCATGTTTTGTCTTGCCATTTATTCTCAAGATTTATACATCAAAAAATCTTATGTTATATGTATTTATAAATAGTTACATTTTTCATATCGATTAGTAAATTACTCGTTATCTATCGAGTCTATATATATAAAGTAACTTTATCTTCGTTTTTCATGAAAATCTGTTCTAAAAAAAATATTACTTTGTTCACAATCGATATATAAATTTAACCAAAGTTATTGCATATACATGACCGAACCTCTTTATACAAATTTCTTAAACATATGTAAACCATCATCCGTAATAATCCACTTAAGAAAACAACACCACCCCCGCTTCACAACATATTTTCCACAAAATCTCCAAATCCATATCAAACCTCTCAGCCACCCACGCCCACCCAAATCCATCAGCGCGCTAAAATTCGCAGGCTGCAAAAAAAAATCGTCATTCATCCCAATAACTTTCGAGGCGTATGCGTGGCCCCGGCTTATCGCACAGCGCCATTGATTTATTATATTTTCTATACACACACACTCAGTCGCTCCCGCGCGCGTCACTCTAGCTTCAGCATCGCGCCGCGTAAATATATATGTAAACGAAAAAAAAAAAAAAAAAAAATGCGAACGAAAAACATCTAGGAGAAAGAGTGAAATCGCTAGATTTTTGGTCGGCTATATGAGCTAGCTGCGTTTGTCAAGCGGACGCTTTTTTATTGCGTTGAGTTGATTCTATTTTATGGGAGAGGTGCGCTTGGGATACTCGGTGATTTTGACTTTTGAGGGACAATGGGGCTTTTTTAGTGGGGGCGGTTTGGTGCTGGGATTTGAGAGATGAATTTATGGATGAGTTTTTATGTGCTATCTGCGGGGAATGGACTACGGTGTGCCCGGGATTCGCGGAAGTCGTATTTTGATTTAGATTTTCTTTTTAAGGCTTTAATATTTGTAAGTAGGAAGTGTAGAATCGCGGAGGTTTTTAATTTAGATTTAAAACGAGATTTAATTAATTAAATAAGAGCAGCGTACGCTGTTTTACGGAAATTACTTTTTATCCCAGTGTAATGAAATTGTATTTCTGTAATTTTATTACAAATTTAACAGTTTCCGTTCTACGCTTCGAAAAATCAAATTTTACGTTTTTAAATCGCGAGTACATTTTTGGCAATGACGTCATCCGCAAGTGAAATTTTGAGATTCAGCCAATTGGAAAGTTTGGAGGGCAAATCCGACTTATCTCCTTATTACTATACTTTATGCACATACGGGCGAATTGCGTCAACAATAGCACAGCCTTAAAACTTCCTTCCATTAAAAGAAATTAAAAAGCAAACGGAACTAAACTACCAAGCCAAACATCCTATTAACCCAAGAAAAATAACCACCTCGGTAACAAAACTCTATCCAAACTTTACATAACTCCTCCTCAAATCAACAAACAGCCCACCCTCGCTAAACCATCGTCAAAAAAAATTCTCAAAACTCACATAACAGTGAAAGTCCCATCCATCCTCGGCGCTCGTTTTCCGGCGCACGCAGAAAACAATAAAAAATCCCGGAGCGTCGACGCAACCGTCCCGCGAAGATAGAAAATCATCAATCGCTCGCGACCGCGCGCCGACGAACTAAACCGCAAAAGGCGCGCGCAGTTAAAACTACGCGGCCGTCTGTAATTTCTAGACTCTGTGTGTATTTGCGCGCGGCCAGAGAAGACACTCGATACAGCCGCATCGTCGCTTTTTTTTTATCGGCGTGAAAAAGCGTTAGTTAGTGTACATCGACGCGGCTTTTAAGAGCCGCGTGGAAATTGTTTTAAGCGAGAGAAGAACAATTAAGCGCGCGTGTGTATTTTTGTTTGCGCGGTTAATTTGAGGGGGAGCGGGTTTATTGGGCTCTTTTTGAGGCTGAGCGAGCCGGCGCTTCGTTTGTAGTTTGAGATTAGCGGATGATGCCGGCCGGTTTGATAGGAGTTTATTGGAGCTTGGATGAGGAGGGTTTATTACAGGTGGTGTGGGCAGACGAGTTTTATTGGGAAAGTCGGGGTGGTCGGTTTGATTGTGATAATAGATTGGTTTGATCTGGGGGCGGTTTGACTGGTGATTTTGAGATGGTGCTGAAATTGGTTTTGTAAGGGTGGTGGTTCTGGATGCTTATCTTATGTACATTGTTATTAAAAAAAGAAATTGTGATCGTGATTACAAACGAACTAAACGAATCAATAGCCAGAATGTTACCAAATCATTTCCAGCTCGTAAATTTTAATGTCATCTACAGTTCATACACAAATTAAGACTTGCGTATAAAAGGCTGCTTTAATTCCTTTGAGTTTTCTTATCGCAACGCTTAAGCAGCAGATTAAGGTGTTTTTAGCTCGATACACACGGCGGTTTACGTCGCAGCTTACGCATGGTGCTATGCTCTTGACAATTTTTTTTACGTCCGCTATCGCTGCTACAGTACAAATGACAAAAGGATTAATCTTTGTGAGCGACTTTAAGCACCACTAAATGCCTTATCCATTTCGGTCTTCGTTGTAATGTATCCTCTTACTTTCTAACCTTACGTGGCATTTATTAATAATATTTTTATGAACTTATGTAATATGCAACAAGTCCGAGTTCCTTGGCATTCGTTAATTGAAAAATTCTCAAAATTATATACCGATGTAAATATTTAAAAATAATTAAGTGGAACATCGGTTGTGACACACATCAAAACATTCGCGTTTCCCAAACAGAATTTTCAATTAATCAATTTGTGAAATTTCAGTATCTTTACATACCGTAACGCGCTCATAATACGTTTGTAACAAGCAAGCAGCGCGTACATACGCATAAAAGCAAAAACAGTTATGCAAAAAGTAGATTTCTATGAAGCTTAAGCGCTCTCGCTTGGCTTACATAAAAACGACGCTTCATAAAAATTTAAGCGCCGTTCTTCGCTTATGAATAATAAACAAATCTCCGCTACACATGTACCGCCATATATTTTTCGAATTCGCGAGTCCCATTGTTACGGCTATTAAATAACGGCCCTGAAAAATTAACGAATCCGTACTCGTGCATTGATTTCGCTGATATTCCCGTGGATATTCCGTTTATACGCGCTGAAAAATTTCAGTACACGGCGCATGGAATGAATAAAATCTCCCGTAAAGTTATTACATTCTTTCAGCTCCGTTTGCACAAGCGTCGTAAAAATTCCCTTTACGGCATACGTCAAAAGCATATTAAGCTCGGCGCTCTACGCTGAAATTAAAAAAAAAAAAATTGGAATAAGCATCGCGGACTATCAAGAATTTATGAAAAGGATATAAAAGTGCATCAGAGATGAATATTCCCGTGGGTAAGATTGCCCCGGCGAATTCATTACGGGCTTCATAAAAACGATGTTTATATATTGTCTTGTCGCTTTTCATCGCGGATACATTACAACGATGAAATTTGACGTAATAGATGTTGAGCGTGTGTTGTTACTTTGATCGACTACTATAACATTATACGATGATATATAACGTTATACCAAAGAATTTTCCTCTCAAGAGCCTCAAGATGCTATCCATCACAGATGCATCCTGCACAAGGCAATATTAAACATTTTTGGCTCAAAGCGCTACGCTAACGCAATATAGAAACCCAAAAAAGTGCATACAGTAGCAGCAATCCTGGCGTGATCCTTTACATTAATCTACTCGCACGCACAATAACTCTTTCAATTGCATAAAATGCACGGCCGATTCGCTTTCAACACACAAGGACGCACATATAGTCCACTGTTCGAACAAAAAAGCCAGCGAGCACGTGCGTAGTCGAACAAATGAACGGCATCTATATCGGACTTTCCATATACGCACGAAAAAACCGCGAAAAATCCGAACTCCGAACGTCGACCCGCATCGACATTTCGCCTGGGCTACATTATAATTCGAGATATAAGAAGAAAAAAGTCGAGTTTCCCGTGCGGGCTGATGTGTCGGTCCACGTGCGCAGGCGTCACGTCAATGTCCCTCTCGCGAATATGTATATATACATGTGGGGGAGCCGTCTGCGTGCGCAGAGGAAATTAAACGTCACGGCTTCGCTTTTCGAGCGCCCAACTTGGGCGCATCACGCCGAGTGCGGAATTAATCTTGCAGAGCTGATGCGCTGCCATTAGAGGGGAATATTTGCGCGGTGAAAATTGCCGCTGATATGCATTGACGGCCGGTTGCGTGTGGCGATGGATGGGTTTTTGTGCGCGTGGAGACGTTGGTTTATTTGTTTTGGTGGAGGGATGGTACTTTGTTAGCAGTGATGAAATTGATGCTTTGAGGTAGGTGGGTTGAGGTAACTGGGAAGATTATGGAGTGGAGAAGTGACGATTTTTGAAAAGGACGGAGGTATGATTATAAGCGGTCGTAAAAGATTTAAGTGCGCGGTATTAATTTTTATGCGTGTGTACGAGTAATTAAAAGTACCGTTTAATGTATGAGGTGCAATGAAAAATTTTAGTATTATAATAATTGTTACGTTAAACGGGCGTTGTTGGAAATAAAAATTTTAATTTTCGTGTTGCATTTCAATTGTTTGCACTTTTTTCACTTTTAAAGGATGCTTGGAAATTCAATTACGTTTTATTTAAATAAAACTTTATATGCGAATAGTTAATGAATCGCGGAAATTTATACGAATTCTCAAAAACTGTACGTAAAAAAGTAAATGAAAATTTTTTAAATTTCTACCGTCACGTTGAAAAAACTCGACTCGATATCTGAATATTTATCCACAGTATCTTTGTACACAAATTTGATTATTTATAATTCTAAATTCATGCATATGTCTGAAGATCGAATGCATTATTTAAAACTTCGTGACAACCGCATAAAACTTTAACACCACCTTCGCATTTTCACTACTATACCACAAATAAACTTCCACCCATCGCCTCCAAAAAACCTCATTAACATCCCTGCAAATTCACTTATATAGAAACACCATCACTGCGCTCATCTACTCGACACAAACCCCAAACCACACCCAAAAAGATCCGCCACCAAAAATCACCCAACGCATAATCCACAACATCAAAACCAACCCAACCATATACCCACATCCATTCCCACCTCCCACCATCATTCCAACAATCCAGGCCGCCGCTCTTCATTAATAAACAAGTCAAAATTCAATTACTCGATTCGCAAACCGACCTCCGCGCGCTCCTCTCCCAGCCTATATACACCTTCCATCGGTCGTCGTACCTCTCCCACCAGCCTATACACATAATGAATCCGCGACGGTGCAATGTCACTCGCGCGCGCTGCGCGGCCTCTTCAGGGCCGCTTTATCGCATTACGAATTCAAGACGCGAGCCACCCGCGCGCGCGCCATCACGATCTTATAGGCGCCTTCTTACGCACGCGCGCATATATACACATAGCTCAATGTATAGTAGCGCGTTTAGTCCAACTGTCGTAAAGCTCGGGAGCGAGAGAGAGAGAGAGATGATTTTCCGGTTATGCGAGGCATTTTTGTTGTAGAGGAGGCTAGGGCGCATTAACGCGGGGAATATAGCCTCGTTTGGGGGGCTTTACGATGGGAGAGGTTTTTACGGGCTTATGTTAGTGCGCGCGGGATGTACGCGGATGTTTGCGTACACATAGCCGGGGAGAGCCGGCTTTTTGCGCAGCCTCGAAGAGGAGGTGAGTTTTACTTTCGCTAAGAGGGCGTGAAGAACTGGTTCAGGCGTTTGAAGTCCTGCGTTAATAGGGCTGCTGATTGTTTTGCCGCGGCGAGATGGGCGATGGTAATGCGTCGAAGGAGTTGGTATGATGGGATGGTGTGTGTGGTTAATTAGTTTTTAGAATGGTTTTTTGAAAGAGTGGCGTTCTTACATGATAATAAGGTTTAGTTTTGGAAATGAATCGAGCACTTGGACCGTCAAATTTTAAGGACAAAACTTGCTTGCTAGTTAAAGCTTCAAGTGCCAATTACCAGCTTAATCCGATGACGGTCTTTCGCATCAATTCATTCAAACTAATTAATCAGCTCGCCAGCGTAATGATTCAAAGTGTTTTCCTTATATCTATATATGTATATCCATACATAACTTCATTATTCATTAGGGACGCAAAGTTTCTGTGTTACTCGGGCCGTAAGCTCGAGCCTTCGGGGCACGAATTTTGATCCGACTTGGACGTTGGTAGGTAGGTGCCCGCTCGGTGCGGCGCACCAAATATGATACCCACGAGTCATTTACTATTCTATTCGCACGCCTCTAACCTGTGCATTTCGATTTTCCCCGAGCGAGACGAGGTAAGTCGAGCGACGGCGGCTTTGCATTTTAGAGCTTCAAAATAGGATGATCCGGTGTCTTGGGGGGGGGGGGGGGCGGCGGCCGCGCGCTTCTTTCGCATTCAGGGGACTCGCTGCATCACAATGAAATTGCGATTAAGCCGAGTCCGCGGTTAAAGAGGAGTTTGAGAAAATCTTGGAAGTTTCGAGATAAAATTCCTTTTTTGCTGGAGTTTTCCGTTAAGGATTTTTTTTCCGAGGTGACGCGATGAGAGAGATAGGATCTGGTTGGGAAGGAAAAATTACTTGGGATACTATTGTTTTTTACTAAATGGATTTCTATATTGTTTTATGTTAAACTACGAGCGTTCAATAATGAAGGTATTATTTTTCAATTCAGACTGTTTTGTATAGAACTAAGTAGAAACAGATGCTCAAATAACAAAAGCAAAAAGGGAGATTTGCTTCATAAATACCACTCACAGTATCTCATCTACTATCCTCAAAATACCCAGAATTCTGCTTTGACAATAGCTCCCAACGTAACACTAATCGTAAAAAAAAATCAGAATACAATTACATAATCAGCAACTAGATCCGAAGCTTTTTTCCAAGCCACATTCACCATGACTGATCAATGGAAATCCTGTCCCTCTTTTGTTACCAGAGCCAGCGCCGCCTAATGCATTGTTTAAATTACGACACTCGTCAACTTCCGCCTTCAGCCAAAGAAAAACCCGTCCGCCTGAAACTTTATACCTCCAGCTCCGATTCCGACTTTATAACTTCTTAACGAGCATTAAGTCAATCCCCCCAGAAACATCAAACCTTAACCCGCCCTACCAGCCGCTCATTACCAACCCCCCTCTAACTCAAACATCGAAAAAGGCCTCATAAAGACTTCAAATCCAGCCCCGTTAACCCCCCTGCGAAAGCTGCACTCCGGCCGAATCGACCGACTATCAATTTGCGAGAGCTCGAACTTTATACGCGCTTTCCCGTACAAAGGAAAGCTGCCGGTGTCGCTGCCGAGTGTAGCTCGCGATCGGATGAAATATTAAGCATCCTCGGGGATTCCGCAGAGGATCAAGCTTCCTCCCCCTATGTATAAAATATGGATCAGCCGTGCAGGAGCTACGCTGTACTTACTATGTATAAGCACACTTGGAAGTAGTAGAGGACGAAGAAGCGCGCCTTTCACAGTCCGATTATAAAATGGCTGCGCGAGTGCTTATAAGCGGATACTTTCCAAGGTCCTGGCGGCTTTACGCGCGCCGCGAGTTCCCGCGTACTTACATCAACTTTATATTCAGATATTAACGGCTGGAATCATCCTCTTCTACGCCTGAGTCATGCGATTGGTGTCAGCGGGGATTTTGTGTAAATATAGAGATGGACGAAGTGTTTAATCGCGTGGAATTACAAGGTGACTTTTTTCTGGTGGGGATGTGTATGGGATTGACGGAAGTGAAGGTTTTCGAAGGTCGGGATTTTGATTTTGAAGCGTACTTGAGACATCTGGTGAGGTGCTGGTGAAAATTTATGCGCGATGCGATCGCTCCTTGACGCATTGAAATGTATATGAATGCGTGTAATTAGAGAAAAAAGTGCTTAATAGTTTTGGCCTATTGTTCTTTCCATCTGATATTTCGTGTTTAGTTTAGCCGAGTCACTCGAGAGGAAGTAAAAGAATCCATTGTTCCTCCGCGTTCTCATACATAAAAATTTAAGGATTGTCAATTATTTTACAAAGTTTTTTCGATTTGAACGAATCCTTAATACACAACTAGCCCAGCAACCTTCCGCTCTTTTCAACCTAGTTATCACCGCCAAACCCACCAGCGCCCAAGGTCAGCCACTATCCTGCCCCCCTCCCCCCCCCCGACCCCCCCCCCCCCCCCCCCCCCAAGCTTCTCGCTCATTAACAGGCCTGTAAATAAAGTCCGCGTCTCTATGGCTACGCTCGCTATCGCGTGCCGCTCAGCCCTTTAATTCTAGCCTGCGCTCGTCTGTGTGCCAGTGGTGCGAGCTTCCCGCATCTCTCTCTCTCTCATCGATTGCACTCGCGCGCTCCGCTTGGCACTTTGACGTGGAGAGAGCAGGAGAACGCGTGGGAGGGCCGTAGTGCACGCGCCGGTCCAGTTTTGATAATAAGGTCCTTGAGTGAGCGGCGTCGAGTGCCCGATAGCGATAGCCGGCCGCTCGCCGCGCTTTAGAACAGTTCGGTAAGTTCCCGGAGCAGGCCTAGTTAACGAGATTTCGAGCGCGTCGTGTGTGTAGGAGGAAATCGGGCTGAATATATGTATAGCGGGGTGATTGGGAAATTATCGGCGCTGTGCTTGCAAGCTCGCTGTCTGAGGCCTTCTGACGATGGTTTGTTTTCCAAATCTTGTGAGAGGGATGTATAGGCGTTTGTCGGAAACGTTTCCGCAGAGTAATCCGCGCTGTAAGCAGTTTCTGGCCGATAAGAGAGGGACGAGAGAGATGAGGAAAAATCGGCCCGGAAATGCTCGGTCTCGTTTTTATCAGTTTCCGGTAAATAAAGCTCGGCGGCTGGCCCAGATACGGCCACGCGCACAGATAGCATCAATCGTTTCCCAATCAGCCCCAAAGAGACTGCGCTCTTTTCGAAAACTCATCGTCAAACATCCTCGCACAACTACGTATACACATCCCCGACATAAATTCTCTCTCGAGCTCCCCTCGCGCGAGAGGCATCAAACAGCTTTGCTCTTACACACTTCCACTCGAGCCGCCCTCCCGGACTTGATTAGTCATCCGACAAAGCGGAGCCGTCCCACCCCCCGAAATCCACCCCCGCACATGCTTTTACGCGCGCGACGGGTAATCATCCCTCCTCCCTCTCTTGCTCAACCCATATGCCCTTTTCGCACTCGAGCGTTAGCTTTTATTTCAATTTTCTCTCCCCCGCGCGCGCGGCGGGCGACTTTGAAGATCCTCCCTGTGAGCTTTTGAAAGAGCTGTAGCATGATCGATCTCTCGCTCTGTATACACACACTCACACACCTGCGAGCTTTTCTTTGCAGCGGGGCACAGGTGAATGGAGCTCGTGGCTGAATAGGCGAGAGCTTTTTTTTTGGGGGGTGGCTTGCTGGATGACGCGCGGGAGGCAGTAACGTTTGGGGATCGACAGCAGGAAATTGGGTTTGCAGTGCCGCGTGGGCGGAGGAATTGCGTTTCGCGAAATTAGCGGCTAAATTTGGGGCTGTTGGCGGATTCGATTTTTTTCACCATCGATCGGCCGGCGGCTGGCTTTTGTTTGCTTTTAGATTGAATAGGCGAAAAGTGAAGGTTTATGGACGTTGAATAGATTGGCTTGATTGACGTTTTTTGATGATGGTTTTTGTTTTATGAAGTTGAAATTTCGTTGTGTTGTTTATTATGATGCGATTTATTTATAAAAATAAAAGTATTCTTATGTATAAGCACATTATATTATTTTTCTTCTATAATGTTTTGAAATGTTTATCAGAACTTAATCGGGTGGTAGTAACAGAGAAAGTATTAGATGTCATGATAACCGCTTTGTTATGGACGCAAAAAGTTATGACCTAAATTCCGTAGCAGAAATCTAAGCAGGACAACACATCCGAAATGAAACAAACAATTTTTTCGGATATGACCATAGATGGCAGGAAATTAATAGTGAGATAGATAGTAACGTCTTACTGGCGCCTTCGTTCTTAGTCTTTAGTGGCTTGTGTGTCTTGTCTAGACTTTCCTAATTTATTGATTCATCTATACTTAATTTTTTATAGAAAGCAATGATAAATATAATTCATACCACTGTTATACAAGATTTATCATAAAAAGTATCTTAAGAAAATGAATTTTGGAATAATATAACCATTTATAGCGTTTCAATAAAAACTGGATGTCATTCATTTCATGACTGATTTTATTGCTAATTGAACGATAACATAGAAAGATAATTCTTTAATCTCTTATAATGATAACAAAAAATGGATTTAGCCTTCTTATCGACCGACTCTTCCCCATACACCCATCAAATTAAAAGTAAATATATGCGAAAAATCATTCGTGAATTTCCAAATAAAAGCACTTCGAAAACATATCATTATTCCCAAATGCATAAACTTACCATTTCATAAATAATTTCAGTCCACATTATCACAACTGCCTGTAACAATAGCTCACTTAATTACCATCAATATTAAAATTTCCATAGGTTTACTTTCACAAACCATCCTGCATTTCGATTCAAATGAGATCCATTATTCGAATATAAATCAAGTCCAATCCTATTATTCTATTACGAAGCATACATCTCGCACGGATTTTACATTATATCCGCGAACGAGGCGGCCGCGCGGATCAAACATCAGAGAGCCATCGGTGAAACTCGATAATTCATCCTCGTGCGCTGCACGACGGCGTCGAGGAGACGTACAAAGCATTTTTTTCTCTTTTAGTTGCCGTCGTAAAAAGCAATACCAAAACGTTTATCTGGATCGTAAATCTGAGGAACTAATCTATATCTCCGTTTCTGAGGAACGAAGGAGAACAGGGGGGGGGGGGGAAGTGTAATGCATCGCGCGCTTGAATCGAAGGAATTTCTTTTTATTCATTTGTGAGGCTTCGGGCGTAGTGTATCAATTACTTTCTAAAAGAAATTCATTTGTTCTTTGCCTGTGATTAAGTCGCGGCGTGTGAAAGTTCACCTATTACTGGAACTATCTTGATTGAGTGCCCGTCAGAGTTGGCTTTTTTGTGGGGTATGAAGTAATGCGTGCATGAATTAAAAAAGTTAATGAAAACTGTTTTCCATGACTGAACTAATATAATTAAAACTTGTCGCAATTAAGTTTTAATAGAGTGCGCTGTACTAAAGCAAGCTTTAAAAACTGAATGAAAGTTATTTGGAAAGAAAAAAACGTGGAAACGAGTTAATAGAAATGTAATTAAAAATAAATATTAATAAAAGTCCGCCTAGTAATTGTGACAAAAAATACTGTGCCATTAACCACACTGAAATATTTACGCAAAATCGACTACAAATTACTCGGTTGAAGTGGAACCTCAATTATGTATACAATTCATAAATCTACATTTTAAAAACTATGCAATTTTTTGTCCATTAACTCTCTACCATCCCAAAAAGCAATAACCATCGCCCAACGCATTATTCATTACCCGGCACATTAGAAAAATAACCAAAAGCGCCACCTCATCATACATTAATCTCAGCCGAAAATAAAAGCTAGCTGCACAGTCCCGAGCCAGCCGTCCAATGCGGCCAGAATCGCACCCAAGACACTCCAATCTGCCGCCTATACAGCGACCTGCGCGCGCGTGGAGCAAAAAAAAAAACGCTTTCTCGCGTCTACACAATCCGTCCTCGTGAAATCCACGGCGACTTTCTAAAGGAGAGAAAAAAATCGCTTTAGCTCGCGGAGAGTAATTACGCTGATAGCCTCGCGACGACACAATGTCCGTCCGTCAAGGCGCGAAAACAACGGTTTCTCTATATACGTATACGGTTGGGTGTCTAACGCTTGGGGAGTGGTCCGAAATCGGCGAGTGTGGCTCTGAAATTTTCGTCGCGCGGTGTTTAATTAGTTGTTCGGATCCGGTAATGAGTTTGGAAAATTAGTTTTCTTCGGTACAATGGGTAGCTGGAGCGTCTATCGTTTTCATCTTGCAGCTGGTTGCTCTTCATTTGTAATTGTAATAAGCCGTGGTCATTGTTCCGTGGATCGCGGGTAGAGAGTTTGTTTGGAGTTGCTTTTCGAGGATTGGTGTTAGGCTTTTTGCTTTTTGGATTTATATGATGAATTGTGCGTTTTAATGAGCTGACGTATTAGTTGGCTCTTTGCGAACTTTGTTTTGGGCAAATGGATTTTGCGTGTTTGTAAAATGAATGGATGTATGGAGCTTTTTTACTTTTAATACAGATAGTGGTACTTTATATACCTCTATTATTAAAATCGTAAAGAAAAATATTTTTTGTTTCGTAGTTTTTAACGTTACATTATGCAAATTTTAAAAAGAGAAAATGAAATTCACTTACAGAATGAATCCGAGCTTATGCAAGTAAATGGAAAACTCTTTCGGCTTTCTCTCAAAGTAAAAATTTTCTAAAGAAAAAATCAACTACATAAATCGCAAGATCCGTTATTACCACCGTTCCGTAAAAATTATTTTCATAAAATCAGCTGCACCCGATGTCTTCTCCGCGATATAAATCACCGTCTCTCTAAATTCGCAACTCAATAACGAGCGCCTAGTTTTTCACTGTCTCCCAACGACAATGTGAAGTTTCCTTGCACTAAATCATGAGAATAGAGAGAGCGCGCGCGCTCGTCGTGCGGCGAACTTTATTTTCATGCGGGAAACTCCATAGATTTCGCCACTAGCGCTTCGAGACTTCAGGCGGTGTGTTGCGGTGCTGGCGGACCATCTGACAAAGTCTGGACTTTCGATGTGCCGCGTACTGGAAACTTAAAAGTAAAAGGCTTCACATGCTTTATAACGTACTGGATATGTATATTTGATCTTTTAATCTTCTAAGGCTGCTTTGCGTTAATCTTTTAATATAAGAAGCTCTTCTGTAAGTAGGAGATTTATTTTTGATTCGAAGCTAGTCTCTTCTTATGCTGTTTGTATAAGCATCTCGAAAATTAAGGAAGTTTTTAATATTTTTCTAATATGCGTGTTCATTAACATTTAACCTCTAACAAGATTTTTAATCTTATTGCCACACTAATGCGCGTTCATTAAAAATAATTTCAAATATTTTAACTATAAAATTATATTACTCAAAAACCCAAGATTGCCCTCATTTTCAAGTTTGCCAAATTTTCCCTTTCCCAATTAACCATCCCTCGGCAAACAATAGTAAAAACTCTCTCTCCACTCCGCAACGCGACTAATATCGAACTTCCCAACCGACCAAAATTTCCCTCTCGCTCCTCAAACCGGAAAAGTATTAGCTCTTTTCTTCCCACTTCAAACCAGCCCCCACGCGCACGGAATTCAAAACGATTCCCCCCAGAGCTCGCGTGCGCGCGGCTTCATTTCACCTCTCGGCTCGCATTTTTCAAAAATTTTGATTAGTCAGACCGGCGCGCACGAGAGCGGCCAACTATTATGCATCTCTCCAAAGCGTACACTCAGGCTCCGCTCGTGAAATCCGTCCGATCAGGTATTTTTGAATCTAGGCCAGGCGCCGGCGAAATTTCCTCCGCAAATAAAGCATGCCCAAGCGCGCTGCCCGATTCATTGTTGTATCGGAGAAAAAAAGTATATAAGAGAGGAGAGGGCAGACGCTCACGCAGCCACCGGCCCAGTGTGGCCCGGCCAGAATTAGAATCAGCAGTCCGCGAGAGAAATTCGCGTGATGCTTTGACCTCATCGGGCGCGCCGGTTGCCTTTTTGGACGGCCGAGCTGGGGCAGGCTTAACTCTGGCTGATTTGAATTTTTCGTTTTGACTCTTTTTTTTGGGATGTCAACGATTGCAGAGTGGAGGTAGTTTTTTGTTTGTTAATCCGGTGCTATTCTTTGGGCTTTTTCGCGGTCATTGTGCTTTTTTAGGAGTCGAACAGGTGCGGATTTGAATGGGCTAGTTGTAGTGTAGTTTCGAGAATTATGGGTACTTGAAAGGGATTGTTTTTTTTAATTTGAATGGGATTTTTGATTTATGATTCTAAGAATGACGTTATTTTTGTGCGGAAGTACATGTAGTTTTAAAAATAAGAGTACAAAACTTGAGTAATAAAAAGCAATGTTCACTTGACCTGAATGTCGAGAGCGTGTAGTAAATCGGTTTAAGAGATTAAAAATAAACATTTGATTTTTTATAAAACATATATATTCAGCTGAATTTTAAAAATATTATCAGATTATTTAAAACAAATCATTTCCGAAAATATAGCATTTTAGAGAAATATAGTAGATAAAATAAATTTACATTTTTAAATTCTTGGTTTATATACTGTATTTACGTCATACACAAGCAATTTAGAGCTGCATTTCTTTTCACCGAATATTTTTATTTGTAGCAAAATATCAACTTATAACAATTTTTATTTTTACCCTCCAATACGTATTTTCTACGTTGATTATATCCTGAACGAAACATTTTAATTATAAATATAACTAAAACGAAACCAATCCTAAAAAAACGTACACAAATAAGTAACTGTTAATACTCCTTTTTCAATGCACTTTTCAGCCGTCAACGCGAAGCCACAGCCATGTTTACACTAAAGACACATTAATTAATGCCTATTAACGCGCACAATGTACACTCACCGCACCGCGTGCATCCGAACAATGAGCTCCAGTCACAGGCTTTATTTTCACCTGCGCACTCTGATACCGTCGCCTCCACTTACACATCCCCTCTCCCTCACCTCTTAAAACAAATTCCTGAAATATGCTCATCCTACTAACGTAACCTTACCATTCTACTTGCCTAATTGCTTCGTTAGCGCATCAAAAGTCATAACAACAACTGCGCCGTGGTGAAATTTTCGCTTCTCCAAATGAAAAGATAAAGGAAACACGCGGTCACAACGAGACGCATGACTCAGCAGGCCGCAATCGCGGCTTCTCGTTGCTTATCTCGTTACTTAACATTCTCCTTTCGCGGATAGCGCCAAGGTGGCTTTTTTGCGCCGGCCTGCGGAATTTAGGTTCTGATTCGCTAATTGGCGCTGGGAAGCACAGCTTTCGTATAAGTGCGATTAATGATGAACGCGAGGTGAAGCGAATGGACGTGTGCGAGCTGGAGTAAAAAGTGTCATTATGTGGTGGGTAACTCGTAAGGAATTTGTTCATTTCTAGTGTTAATGCCGGATGGTTTGTAGCGTTGTTTGCGTTGATGCCAGCGTTTACCGGGTAATATGCGGTGATTAAATGTCGGTCTTGAAAGGATAATGGTTTCGATTAATTCTAGTTTAGATACGTTTTTTACTTAAAGTTTGAATTAAACTGAAACTTAATTAAGAATTTATGCTGTTGCGAGGATTATATTTTATGTACAAACTGAAGATATCTGTTTATTTATTAAAAATACATGAAGCGTCCATTTTGTCTCGAATATTTGATCGCCCGACATTAATAATCAATGTGGAAATTAACGGTACTACTGACAGTTAATTCTGCTCGTTTGTCTCATTCACTTTATCAATAAAGTATAAAACATTAAGCATACATCCCCCAATGTCACGCGAGGACTATACACACGAGAAATTTTAGCATGTGTGCTGGTCAGCTTGAAAAGTATAACTTGTATCTTTTTTCGTCTTATGATGATCAAATATCTCGGCTGTTTGACGATGATGTTTACATACGAAAACAAAGGCTCATTGTCTAGACAAACGCTTCTGGAATAATTATAACGTTAGCTTCAACAAAGCCAACCGTATCGCTTTACATACATGTTTTATATGATAATCAATAATCAATACTTATGTGTGTATTTCTGGAATGAAAAATGCAGAAGGATGTACATCATTGCAACATTTATATCGTTTACTCTAACAACACCAAAAAGATACATTGTTGCAACCTGTTTCAAAACACATCCCCTAAACCCTACAACAGCCAACTCGACTTTACTATCCTTCACCTTGACTCTCTACCACCCAATCACCAATACCTCCATCTTTCACCGAAACCCCTCCTCAAGCAGACCGTGTCAACTAGCACCCAGCTCGATTAGCACACAAACACTCGCAAAGACTCAGACGATAGACAGGAGAACGCGAGGTTACAATTGGCCTAGGCCAAGTTTATCGCGCCTCGAGATTTTCGATTGGCATCTAGCCGTGACGCGCGTCGCTCGACCGTTAACGTCGACGGGCTGCCTGCGCGCACACCTGCACGACTGGCTTTAAGTGCCGTGGGTGTACGCCCGCTATGAAAGTGGTGAATTTAGAGCGACGTGGATGGCTGCTTGATACTTGGGAAGTGATGCATTGGCTGGTGGTATTATTGTTAGAGAGACAAAGTGGGCTAGAGCACGCGGATTTGTTTGGTTTGTGAGAGGTTGGTCGTTGAGTCGTAGTTAGATTGAATCAGCTGGACTTTATAATCTTTTGTAATCTTGGTGATAAGGGAACCTGTTCGTGCGGGCAAAATAAAGACTGTACTTATTATTAACTACGCTTTACTTAAACAAAGTGTAATTTTTAGAAGAATGATTGCCTCTGCAGCAGTCAACTTTCAGAATCTTGATCAAAACTAAAAGTAAGACCGTGGCTTACCTCGTGAATTTTAATGGCACATCGTACACACATAATGCAGCCTCGCAGGTCAAAATCCGTTATCAAGGCATCAACCTGCGCCAGAAAACCGAGCGCGCCATTATACACGCAGCTTTCCACTGCAAACCAGCCGTTTTTCATTCTCCATTCGCATAATTTATTCCTATGACCGACATCAGTGCTATGTAAAGAATAATTACTTACATATTGCGACCAGAAGTTTTTTTCCTCCCGCTCGCATAACATAGTTTTGCGTTACAGTTGCATGATGCGTATACACATAACCTGAATTGTGTAACACGCGCCATTATCAAGTGACGGCGCAATCAGATAAATCCCATGAAAGTAATAATTCTGAAAGCTCTAGCACGCGCCTCAACTGTGCGATGTATGCGCATGCATTTCGCGTGCATTCAGGGCTCAGGCTTGTAAACAAGGGATTCGATAATAAACATTTGTCGTCATTACCGCGCTACGTCAATCGATATGGAGGATGATTGAATTTTGGTGAATTAATGTTAGCGTTTCTTTGATATTATACCAAATTTGGTAAATTCTGTGATCTTTCTTAATGGGGCTTGAGTTTAATGATGTTAAGCTTGACTTGATAACTAGGCTTTCTTTGATTACATTATATTCTTGTAATATCAAAGGTAGGAATACGCATTATTCTCGTTATTCCTTTTGGCTTTTCGAGACATTCCTATAATTTAAAAAATTCACAAGGAAAATGCATTATTATGGAACGTGGTGTGAGGTGGCATTAACGTATAAAGTGCTAAAATTACTTGTTGAGTTTTACTTCTGACCTAACTTGCTAATTGGACTCATTAGATCAGCCATTCGAAATAGAGAAATCTCATAGTCAAGTCGATTTGTACAATCCTCTTACTACGTTGAATATTTTACAGAAACCGAGAATATCCGCCTGCAATGTTATCAAAGTTGTCACAAACAAACGTCAAATGTCATTTTGACATTGCCGCTGTAATCATTTCAATTACGACAGACCAAAACAAAAGCCAAGTTCTCCAACAACATTTATTACAAGTCAATATATCCCGCCACCCATATAAAAATGCCTCAATTTTAATTACCCAAAAAATTCACCTGCCACAAGCACAGCTCCCCCTCAACGTCACCAGCGCGCGCAGCCTCTTCTTCATCACTATAATCGCAGCATCGAGCGGCTATCGCCCGAGAAAAAAAGCCTCACGCGCAATTATTCCACGGCTGCAGAGAGCAGCTGTACGCAAGATTTAATTGAACGGAACGGAGACGCTCTCGCGTGTTATATACCCGGCGTCGACTCGTTGTGCCGGCGAGGAAAAAAAAAGAGAGAGAAGGAGAAAAAAATGAACAATGGGAAGTAAAAGGCTTTGATTATTCTCGCGAAAGAGAAAATCTCGTCGACAGCCAATTAAAGGCCTCGGCGTGGCAAATGGATTCGCCGAGCGATATCATCGGGACAGCGACGACCGCGAATATTAGAGTCGAAGAAACGACGATCGGCGTGTAAGTGCGCCTCTAGCGTGACAGTCGATTTCACTCCGGTGGTCTTTTGTGAGCGCGCGCGCGCGCGGGTGCTAATGTGCATCTCTCTCTCGTTGGAGGTCTGATTTCGTCTGCTTTCACGATGGCTTCGTTTGGTGAGATGGCTTTTTTATGGCGTTATAATGCGGCATCGATGCGAAGCTTGATATCTATTAAAGGGATACGGAAAAAAGTCATGACTGATGCTTAAGGTGCTTTCGAGCGATTATGAGACAGATTTCTAGATGGGTGAGATTGCGAAAAGCAAAAAGTGAATATTTACTTACACTAATTTTTTTTTCTAATCAGTCGAAAAGGGCAATATTTTAGAAGATATCGGCCAACGTATATACTTTTCGTTTAATCACAGTAAAAGCATCTCAAACCTCGTCCTCGTCATTTAACTTTTCTCATACTACACTTTTGATATAAAATAAAATAAACTTATTAACGAACCGTCCTCAACACCATCAAGCTCTTGGCGTGCAGCCGTACCACTCACCACACCACCTCGGCGCTCTTAAAATAGCCACTCACCTTTAAAAATATTCGTCCAGTTCCAGTCCCGCTCATCCTGGGGCGACAAAAATAGCCTTTCCCCGCAGAAACCACTCTCAGTATTCCAAACATGCGCAATCTTCTATCATTATATCCGGCTCCCCTCTCCCTCTCTTTCTCTCGGATCAAGCTCGTCGTCGGCCGGCCACGAGCAAAAGGATAGAAAGAAGCCGAACCCGATAGTCTACTCTTACCGTCTCCGCACTCGGCGATAATGGACGCCTCGGCTATTCCGATTCTTTAATTTCTTCTCTTTCCCTCTCTTTCTCGCGGGCATAAAGAGGAGTAGTCATCGACAAGTGCCGCAGCGGCTCTCGTCATTTCATCTCTGCTTCGCTGCTCCCGCTTCCTTCCTTTGCTTTTTGTTCGATTTGCGCTCTCGCGCGAATTGCCGAGTTCGATTCGCAGCCGGCTCTTTAATTAACGCGGAAAACCCTCGAGATGAGGTGAGCGTTTGGTATTTTTTCGTTCGGATTTTTTTTCTTTTTTTTTGTTTTAATAAACGACTCGGTGTTGCAAAATTCGCGGTTGGTGGAAACACTCGCAAAATTAATGAATTGAGTAAACACGGACTTGAAGCGAGTCGATATTTCGGCTTGAAGGATCTTTCTGTTAATTACGAAATTCGAGTGTATGAAAAATAAATGGGAACTTGGGTTTCGCTTTGTTGGAGGACGTTGGGGCTTTATGCGCTTTATCCCACTTTTAACCGTTCTAAACGAGAAATTTCTTTTTTGTCTATTATACTCTATTTTTCTTTTGATTGCCGCTTACTCGTTAATTGGAACATTGCGCTATTATAAGGTCCTTTGTGTGTACAAGAAGGGCAAGGCGAGTGAAGTAACCGCAAGTCCTTTTTTTTCAAACTATTTTTAGCTTTCAATTTAAAAAATTAAAAATCCTTTAATTACATTATGGCGCCTGTTTTCTTAAGTTTATAAAAACGTTGGAGTTCTCATCTTCTTTTTTCGAAACCGCAATAACGATTATTATTAACCGCGACAAATTTAACTTTATCAATTCGTCTATTCCCAGTATTTTTATAAGCATGACTAAACGATATCTCTAAAAACAATACACACATCCGCACTCCAGATAAACCCGCGTGTCATTAACGCAAACACCGCTCGCGACATTGTTTCATCGAACTATTTCAAAATATGACACATTTATTTCCCATTAACAAGTCACGACTCACCGTAATATACGAGCTCTCCCGTCGCCTTATCGGCCGAGAAATTAAGACACCAGCTCTCGCTTTTCGCGTTCGAGCGTAAAAAAAGCCGTAAACGCGAGCCGCGAGAAAAAAAAGAAGAGCGATGAAGCCGCTCTTCGTAAATTACGACGGTAATGAACACGCGTTTAGTGAAAAATCATCTACCGAATAGTTAATGCGCGAGGAAAAAAAAAGGCGTACGTGGCGATGTAATTATTAAATCGTTGTATAACCGCAGAGGAGCGCGCGGCGCGTAACCGACCAGCCGCGAAGCCTTATCGTTTTTAAAGCGCGATAAAAGAATGAAAAAATAATGCGCGCGTCTCCTACGGTCATCGACCGGGTTGGGAGAGCGGCTCGCGTGTTGGATTTTCGAGTTTTGTTTTTCGCGTGATTTTTGGACGTTGAGCGGGAGGCTTTCAATGTTTTAATAAACGCTGGAGTTTCGTACAGCGCAGGGGGGGAGGGGGATTAAAATGGACTGGCTGCCGGCGTTCGTTGATTAAATATTTTTCATCCGAACGGAGTGTGTCGAAAAAGTCCCGAGCAATTACTAGCTGTCGTAATGACGTGACTTTTTGCTGGTTTTAATGATAACGATTATAGTAAGGATGGATAAGAGCGACTTTCACTGGATGACGAAAGCCCAGGAGTAATTTGAGCCGAGCTCTTTCTCCCGCGAAGCGATCGAGGGACGTTATCCTAAGTTTATAAGGATCATAAAAAGAAGTTTTAAGATGCTTTAGAATTGCGCCGGGTTTGTCATCCCGGCGAAACAAACAACTGACCTCGCGCCGTATTGAAGTCGCAACTCTTTCCATGACAGGCTCTAAAATGCAAAGTTACGGCCGTCCGTAAAGGGATTTGAAATCACTTGCGTTCTGTGCGCCTGCACTTTTGTAAGACAGCTGTAAACACTTGAAAAAGTGGAAATCAGAGCCCGGCGTGTTTTACGCGGACCTTTTTTGTTTATGACTGATGTTAATTTAGTGCGAAGCGTCGAATTGATCGCGAGATACGATATGTATAGATACAGGAAACGAATGACTGTTTTTATAGTCCATTCATAAGCGACATTCAAAATAGCAATTGACGGTATTGTGAAATATTTGATACTTTGATGAAACAGTAGAGCAAAGGTAAATAACAAACTATTTTCGAGCAGCCGGCAAATGAAATAAATTCTCGATTGCAGAAATTTCGATGCAGACTGCATAAACTCTGAGTTGAACAAAAACAATTTCTACAATTGCAGTTACCGTGAAAGCCTTAAATCCATCAACATACCGATCTACTAACAGAATCGCGAAGTATTTGCTAAATCGAGAGCAGCTCACTACAAAAACAAAATCCACGTACCCATCTCCCCCTAATCCAATCAACAATAGCTCCCATTAACCACCCAGAAACGAGCTGCATAAAAACACCTACTACCCCACTCTCCAGAAATTTTCCAACCACTTCCGTAGTCGACTCACCTCTCCACTAATCACATCCAGCCCCTCATCTCCTCCCTGCAACGATTCAATATACCCCAGGCCTCCTCCCTCGATACCGACCAATTAGCCAGCCGCTAAACCGTTTAATTCCGGCTAAACAAGCAGCCCGAGCCACCTACACCCCGGCCAAAATCCTGCACGACTCTCGCTTCTCCTGCCCATACGGCTGTATCCATACGAAAAACAAGCGGCTCGGAAAATCCTCGGGCGTACGTGCCCCGGCAATTAGGAGCGAAGTTCGCGCTCCGCGCGCCGGATAAGAAATCCCCGGATCTCATCAGGAGCCGCCCACGCCGCGCCGCTTCCGTCGCGGAAGTCGGCGCGAAGCGCCGGAAGGACTGCGTATCCGGCCCACGCGCGCGTGCTGCGTCAGGGTATGGGGGCCTCTTTTAGCGAGGCTGGATGATTTTGTTGAGGGAGAAATGATTTTTGGGGTGGGTTTGGGGGTGATTGTTTGGATTGATTGGTTGGAGAGGAGTTTTTGTGTAGGTGGATTTGTGGGAATTTGTGGTATGAATGGTATCATGGTGAGAATGTGGATGTACTGGTAATGCAAAAACTGGCGAAGATTATCGCTATACTGATTAGATGTAATGTGATAAGGTTACTCATTTTTGATGGATGATGATGAATCATGTTTTACGTACATATAAGTTTTAATTTTAATTAAGAAAGAATGTTTGAGATAGAAATTTGTTGTTGAACCATTTATAGTTAGTAATTAAATTAAAAAGAGCATGTGTTATTAAACGGAAGCTATTCTAACCGTCAATGTTTTGACCAAACGTGAACTAGTTAAAACCAGTGAGTGATCTTTTTAATAGATGTAACTGCCAATATCACTCGTCACATGTATCTTGTTCAAATAGATATTTGTTTTGATACACATTAATAGACACTGCACAAAATATCATTTCGAAATCAGTATTGTATGAAGATAATCATGTCGCAAATCTGCCAATCAGGTGCTTTATTGTATATAACTTTAAAGTTTTTCAATTATTTTTTTTACTTTACGTCTGACAGTATTTTTAACATTATTTATATACAATTATAAATATTATGAAAAGGAATTTACTTTAATTTTAAAAAAAGTGAAAAAATTAAAAAATTTTCATTAGCAATTATTTAAATCTACCTTTGTTTTTTTAATTTTTTAACAGAATATGTAGGAGTTAATTATGCTATTTGAATAATTGAGTAAGAATATACCGAAAATAAATTATGAAATCTTTTCTATGTACAAAGTCAAATTATTTACTAATATCAAATTACTAATAATGTAATTTCATCAAGTTTCATAATTTGCTTGTGCCTATTATTAACTTACAACTGAAATTTTCGACCATATTACACTAATAAAATTTGCATGATGAAATTTTAATTGCAAATTAGCACCTTTTCTAATCGAAAATTGAGTTAATGTTATTTTCAAGCTGGTTCAAAATTAACCTTCTTTTTAAACCAATTTTAAGTCAACGCCTCTCTGAACGGGTTGAAATAGAATTTAGAATTGATGCCATTTTATTCAGTAATAATTAATATGTAGGGACATAATATTATTTTAGTACGTTATGTATAGAAAATTTTAAAACTGTACAATGAAATAGTTTCAACATGTATTAGAATCCAAAAAATAATAAAACTTGCATTAGTATGCACATAAATGAGATTTTAGTTTAATAAACGGGTGCACTAATAATATGATACGTTTATTATAAATTATATACCTCCAATTATTACAACAGTTATACCTCTTAATCTAGTTCACATCCATACTCCAAGCTCATATCCTCTTCTCTCTTGTTCCAACACAACGGCTCTCTCACGTACATCCATACATTTATACAAAGTACATATCATAGTACCCAACAAAATACGTATATTCATGGATAAAGCTAATTTCTCTCCCCTCTAAAAAAAACTTTTCATTTTTCTGACTTTGAAAGGATTACAGCTATACGCATGCAACGGAATTCTTTCATCACGTCTGTCTTTTATAATCTGAATCAGTCGAGTGCACGTACAAACTGACATGTTAACGGATCCGAGTATAGAATAAGAGGCAGCATTTATCTTCTTTACTGCACGGATGACGTAAACATTTTATTGTGCGTTAATCGCTTTTCTAAGAGTCAGTGCAGCGCGCGGTTCCGCGATAAAATAGTTTCATTTTTATTCCAGGACAAAAGCGTTTCACGGTAACGATTTTTCAGCCGCACGAATCAAGTCGTTCCGCGTAAACAAGAAAATTCAAAACCGCTCTTAAAGCCTAGAATTAAACCTTTTCGACATCTGCAGTATGGAAATTAAATTAAAACCTGTCGTAAGTGTCACGCTCCCAGCCGACTATTATAACTGTACGGCTCGAGTAAAAGGGGAAAAGCACTCGTTTAATGCACCACTCTGTCATACAAAATAAAATACATTTCAATAAAAGCGAGCATATACTTACTGCCTCTATAATAACAGAGGAAAAACTACCTCTATTCCGCTGCAAAACTACTCTCCACGACAGATCGCAGTATATTCAAAGCTCATCGATTCGGCCATATTCCAAGCGCCGGCGCATTCTTTTATAGCGCCGTAATTCGCGCTGCACCTACTCCGTCCATCTCGCAACTTCATACACACACTCGCTCCAAACAGCCGTCCTAATCTAATCGCTCGTTTATTTAATTTATATCGAGATACAGGCGCTCGTGCCTGGAATTTTTTCTTCTTAGCCCACATAAAGCAATGCCTTTATCGATTTACTTACCTTTCATAATCGAGCACATACGAGCTCTCCGTTAAAAAAAAAAGCCACTTTGTCACCCACACAAAGCGTGCACAATCGAGGTCCTCCAGATAGCGATAATTGGGACGGCGACGTCCATCCCGCGCTCTCTCGTACGATACGTATCGAAGATTTTATTTCGTGCGGCGTGACGTGCGTCGTATTGGAAAAAGGCTCCTTTTTTTCTCCCCTTTGGCCGGAGAGAGCTTGATATCGACGAGATATATCGTCGCCTGCGTTTCGAGAGGGTGCACTCGACGAGCGATGCAGGGGGGCACTCGTAGGAGTGTCTTTTCCTTTTTTTTTCATAAGAGTGGATTAACTCCGGTGGATAGAAATCTGGAGGCGGATTCCGGAGCGAGAGTCCGATGGAGAAGGGCCGATAGTAGGCGGCGTGCCTGAGCGTGGTCTAGCGCGAGCCGCTTGATAGCCGGAATTTTTTTATTGCCTGGACACCCTATGGATCGCCCCCGCTTAGAGCTCGACTTCCAATAATTCAGGTTTGATTGTTTAGCGTGATTTGGGTGAATGTAATTTGGATTTTTTTTTGTGGTTTATTGATTTGGTTTGGTTAGCGGGAATATTGATGGTTTTTTAAAAGTGAGAGAGTTCCAGTGCGAGAGAACAGCGGCGAAGTTTATTAACAAGATTTGAGCGACGTAGGCGTCAGTTCGGACGCGCTTGTATGGAAGCTTTATATATGCAGAAATGCCTAAGCGGAGCTTCTGTGACGTGGGATGTTGTTTCTTCTTAATCCAACTGACCCTTTCGTCTTCCCGTGTGCAAGGACTTGTAATTTAAGACAAGACGTGTTGGAATAAAAATATTGGACGCAAAAATTTTTTATATAAAATGGCATATGAGTGGTTCTAGAGGACTTTTAATCTGATTTGTGGGCATCCATATCAGTTAATTTTCCGCTGCCCTTGGTTTGCCCTGAAAAATACATAAAACCGAACGTTTCAAAATCTTCAATTTGATACACTAAGTGACCCTTATAAGTTGGCACAAATATGTAGAGCACGAAATGCACAATCACTTATAACAACGCAAAAAAAAATTCTCTTTATAAAAAGAAACTGCAATTTTTTGTAGTTTTACGTGTCCTTACTTTGCTCTATACATTGAATACCTACATCAAATTCGGGGTTCACTTTCTAGATTAAATTAAAGATTTCAAAGTTAGTCTGGTTCGTGTGCTTTTCACTTACCGAAAATGGCGCCAAATCAATTGACTATAATTCACACGAAAAGGATTAGAAGTTATAAAGCATAAATCACCAAACGCGTTTAGTGATTAGCCACGTGTAAATTATTAAGTTATCAGAAATGATCAGCGCAAACAAACAATCAATTAGAATTATTACTCTATATATAAAAAACATTACATCCCGCACGTAAAACTAGCCTTATTATCAATACAATTCCGTCGGTTAGTCAAAACCTTCTTACAGATCCAAGCAAAATTTCAAAGATTACACCAAACTAATTAGATCCCTCCGAAACTCATAATTCCCTTCCCCGTATCTCCTTATCAATCAAATCAATACTGCAGCCGTGTCCAGTAACCCCAGCAAATCCCCTCTATTAAATAATTCCCCAATTAATAAAACACAGCCCCCATCGGTCATCAATCCCGCATCGCTCATATAAGCAACCCACCTCGGCTAATCCACCCCATCTCACCCCACAGAGCAAACAGCCCCGGCTCCTCTGCCCGCTCCCACTTTTTCTTCCTTTTTTACGGCCAACGTCCGGCGTATCGGATAAAGGGCGCGCCGAAAATACATATCTTAATCAAGCGCGTGCGTCTATCTATACACCTATACACTCTCTCTCCGCGGCGGACACACAAATTGCCCCACTACAGCCGCGCCTCTCTCGCGCGGTATTTCCGCGTCCGAAAAAGCCAGGCATACGCAGCGCGGCGGCAATCGATAAGCAGCGCACTGCCAGCCTAATGTACTTGGCGCGCGATTAATTTTTCCTCCTTTGTGTGCGAGCATGTCTATATGAGTGCGTGCATGTGTGTATTACGTTAGTATAATAGTTGTGGATGATGTTTTTTTTTCTCGGCGGGATCAGCGTATATAGAGGATTAGTGTGGTAGAGGTTTGACGCGTTAATGACGGACTTTGTTGAAGGTGTTTGCTGCGAGGCTATCGTAAATTTACGGGATTATTTAGCCGGCCGCTCCTTGATCGCGTTTAATGGGCTTTGGTCACTGGGCTCGGATTTTCGTAGGCTTTTGCTTTGCGGAGAGGAGAGAGGTTTAGTATGGTTGGCTGGAGAGTTGACTTGGGTCGGAGATGATTTTGATGAAGATTGTGTGCTGACAAAATATTGCGCTGTAATGAGGTTTAGAGGTGTTACGTTAATGAGCTTTTGGGAGGAGAGGTGTTTTGATATTTTAAGAATGTAATGTTTATAATTGGAGTAGTCGCGTTTTTAATTACATTAAATTTGAATGGGCATCTGTTAAAAAGATTAAAAGGTCGTATTGTGATATATTTTCGGCATAAATGTGAAATAGGGAAAAATGAAAAGTATAATCTCAGGTATTTGGGACGTAAGCACGCGATTCATAAATCCTTACGCACGATATGAACAGAATCTTTATGAGTTTCGTTACAACATTTTTGCCTTTCATTATGTATTCCTATACTTGGAAAGTTCTTTTTTATACCCTTAAATGTCAATTAATCAAGAAAATTACCGTACTATTAATAGCAATCAAATTTTTTAACCATCAAAATCGCAATTTACATTTAAAAACCATTTTGTTAAGATACAAACAACTTTATTCGTCGAGCTTCACAAAGCGAAAGTAATATTTTTTATCAATGCCCTCGTTTCGCAAAATCCATTTAAACCTTTATCTACATTACCCAACAAAAACCCCCGACAACAACAGCCATCCCATCACCAAAGAAACCTCCATACAACTACTTCCG
This sequence comes from Eupelmus azureus, assembly GCA_030522685.1. Lineage (NCBI taxonomy): Eukaryota > Metazoa > Arthropoda > Insecta > Hymenoptera > Eupelmidae > Eupelmus > Eupelmus azureus. The sequence continues at coordinate 3,901 of JAPYZA010002358.1, read as the reverse complement.
CTCTCGCCAAAGTGCATACACACAAAACCCTCCTTATCTATCCAAACTTTCGTAAAAAATCAATACCCCCCTCAAAGCCTCGCGCCACATAACAAGAGCCAACACAAAACAAGTCTCACGAGTCTCCCCCTCCTCTGTTACAGATCGCAGCGCGGACTATCTAGCCAGGCCGGAGCAGCGATCCCAGGATGATCGACTCGTGATCGCGAGTCGCTTTGGCTGCGCACCGAGCCGGCTGCTGCTGCGAGTCTGCTCTGGGCCTCGCTCGACCTCACTGGGAAGACGACGGAGTCGTGGAACGCCCCAGGGCCGAGGAGGAGCCTTGGGCCTACGGCGCTAGGCCCCGGCCCGCCACGACGCGCTGGTGGCGCAGGAAACGCCGAAAACGACGCCTCAACAGCGACTACGGTGAGGGATTGTTTTACTTGGTTTTTACTAAATTTGTTGGGAACTGGGAAAGGTAGTTGTGTTGGTTTGAGAGGCTTTTAAGTTGAGAGGATGTTCGGGAATGCTATTTAATTCGAGGGGGGATATAGACTGAAAGCTATTTCGTGATAAGCGCGTGCACGTGTAGATAAAGGCTTAATTCGATTGACCTTCGGTTCTGGAACGTATCAACTTGAGAAAAAGTGTATGAGAAAGATGCTATGTAAACGTACTTCGGATTGATTTACGGGACAGGTGTAATATTGTACATAATTTATTTACGCTTTGAGAATTGTTTTTACGTTTAGATTTGTTGTCAGACTGATTGGTCAGTTAATCATCAAGCTGCACTAAAGAGTCATCTCGATTTACGGCAATTGTAAATTCATTTGTCCTACTTACTACAATGGCTTGCCATTGTCTAAAGTTTCATACAAATATTTCAATGCTTCTGCGAAGGCGATCCGAAGTCCTGTGAAACATTGTTCCAATCACTTCTGTTGTAGTATTGAAACATCCAATCTTTATAGAACGCCAATTTAGCATAGCCGTTGACGCTTTAATAATAAATAATAAAACAATTCAATAAATGCGCTGTATACATCTATGCGATATTAAGTTATCAAGAGTTTTTCATTATCAGGTGTCGATTCCATTCGCAACACTGTAAACTACTTACTATCATTTTCACACAAATTCAAAACTGCTTTAAAAACCATCACACATTTCACTCGAGCGCAAAAACATTTCCCATCATTCCCAAGCTACTTCCCGCATTTTTGAGCTAATATTAGCAGAGCGGGTAGTTAAAGTTGTAAATTTACCCAACTAGTACTCAAGAGCGTCTATTGACTTACATACGTCGCTCACAATGTCGCGGAACGCGGCGCATATACATTCAGAGACGCGATATCATTGGAGTTCGTGCGACACGAGTCGTTCGCTCGCATATACATATACGATGCATCCTGAATTAGCTACGAAACTTTGCGGAATGCTCCAAGATTCGAAGGCATCACAGAGATTGCGCAAGAGGATTCGCAAATACTGTTTTCATTGTTATTGCCCTGATTCTTCTTACCTGCGCTGAATACCGATAATCAAGGCTTTAAAGTTGAGGCTTGTTAGTGAGTAATATCGAGATAGTAGTTATCGGTCGTCGTAGTTGATAATGTGACGGTGGGTGGCAAGTGGATAGCTGTTGATAACAGCACTGATTCTCAAAGAAAACAATAACTCCATTACGGAAATATAAAAATAGTTTTCTGTTTTATACGAAATTTAGTAATTCGTGAAATCGATTGTCTATGTAAAGAAGAATTAGCGATAAGGGTAAAAGTCGATAATGACGAAGACGTTTTTTTTTATCTTGCTTGACATTCAAAATAACTCTCTCGTCAAGACGTATAAAAGTACTAGTCAATATTTTCTTTCGACTGTGCAGGACATCTTTAATTGAGTTTCTATTTTAGTCGTTCTTTACATTGGGTAACAAATTTTTGCAGGATGAAATATTAATCGTCTATGCATACGGCAAACTTACGCTATTTTAAAGTTGTCCGATCGAAATTATTTAAAATCAAAAAGCATTTCCTTTATATTGTTTAATATAAAAGAGTGTTTGTTTAAGTGTGTGTTGTTTAATAAAATAATTTTTAATAAAATTTAACATTTTCTTTAATGTGTGTATATTGTCATTTTTTCATTTAAAATTATAGATTTACAATAAAATTAAAATTGCTTCTACATTAACATAAAAATGTACGCATTATATACATTTTTTTTGCAACCGTTATCGATGATTCAACAACTCGTTAGAGAAAAATTTCAAGGTTTATCCGCTCTTTTCTCATTCTCACCTATCGACCTCCAAATAATTGAAAGCGCGTAGCATACTGCCTAAAAATAATCATCACTGTATTATAGCGTCATTTACGGACGGACTACCTTTAAAAAAAAATCCATTTAACTCTTTGAATATTTTAGCGCATTAAAGCGACCTGTCGTTTTTAACAAGGATAAAGTTCGTCGGGAAAAAAGTGCCAAACTAAATTTTCGATGAGAAAAGATTCGTAGTTTAATCATATTCCAAAGTTCAGGTCTTATCAATTAGTAATTCTTGAAAGTTCTTATAGTCTTAGTCGATAACTATGAGTAATGAAAAAGTTTTTCCCTGAAAGAGCCTAGTGGCAGTAATTAATATATATAGACGTTTTCGAAATGAAGAAGATCTAAATTTACAAACTCCCTTTCATAAAAAATCCGATATTCTCTCTAAAAGTGCAGAAACTCCAAACCCCACACAAACCAACCATCGAAACTCAACCATCCACATTAAAAAAATCAAAGAACAAAACCCAAGAACACCATCCAACACCTCTCTCACAAAAAAAATCCCACGAATCGACCCACAATCTCTCACTCACCGACCTCCCCCTCATTGTCCCCAGGCAGCCGTACGTGACGAGGCGGAGGTAGCAGCAGCGGCGGCAGGATGTTCGCCGTGATCTGCCGTCGCAACTGGGCCCTGCGGCTCTCGATTGTCCTCAACGTCTGCGTGCTGCTCTACGTGTGCGCGCACTTCGGCGCCGTCTCGGGGCCCTGGATCGAGGACCCGTCGGCCTCCAACTGGGGCTCGGGCGGCGCTGGCGGTGGCCAGACAGCCTCCCAGATCCAGCAGGAGATGATGTACGGCGCTGGTTCGCCGAGGCTCGCAGCCAGCAACTCAACCAGCGGTAGCAGCAGCAGCAGTACGACTGTTGTAGCCGTGGCTGCTGGGGGTCAGACGGAGCAGCAGCAGCAGCAGAGGCTGTCGTCGCTGGCCCAGCAGCTGCAGGAGAAGAGGAAGGATGCCAAACAGGAGCAGGTCGTCGCGGTGGATTTCAAGCCGGGGAACGAGACGAAGGCTGGGCCGGAGGTGACGGCCGCTGGGGAGGTCGAGAGGAAGACTAATGCCACGGTGAGTGCTGGGGTTTGGTGGTTTGAAAGGTGGGAGAGGGATAGACGCGCATTAGAAGAAATAATTGTTTGGACTCGAGCACGTTTATTGAAACAGTCGATGAAACATTCGAAAATATTGTTTTAACGGAACGCAAATACAGGAATGATTTTTATTCATTGTGGAAAAGACAAAATATATGGATTAATTATAGTGGCAATTATGCGGTAGCAAACCACTGGATACGGAATAGTGAACGTATTAATGTAATTCGATCATGAAACAATCGAGGCGTTGGGCAACGAAATTGTCAAGACCAATTTTCCATAATGGTACTAATCAAGTGATTGATTACTCGAGCGGCTACCCTCATGGAAAATGGACTCTAGCCCATTATGTTAGATTTTAGTTTACGAGCCTAGTTATACTGCCTAACGCCTCCATTTAGTCTGAGTAAACATACTATATTGCCCCGTTTATGCGATATTCGTAAAAATAATCTATAGTATACTAGCTTCAATATCTATATGCTTGGAA
>JAPYZA010002357.1:1315-28881 GCA_030522685.1 Eupelmus azureus | reverse complement strand
AATCCGGAGAATATTACCCATTCTGCGAGCTAGCAAGACGCGGGGGATCAGGAAATGGGAGCTACGAGAGGGATAACTGTCAGGATTTTTAGAATTTTTGATAATATTTGTTAAATTTTGTTTGTTATTTATGTATGTACAATATGAAGTTTTTAGTATTACAGGTTTTGAACTACCTGGTATTATTATAAAATTTTAAAATTTTAAGGCGTTTAAAAATTAAGCTAAGTAAGTGAAGAAAATAATGAATAAGCACTTAAGTTTTAAGATTAAAAAAAAATTGAGATACTCATTAAGATAATTAACATGCTTCAGTTTGAAGATTAATTAAATTTAAAGATCTCTGTCATAACATAAAAGGAAATTTATGGTTATTTAAATGTTTTTTTATTATTCTTAACTATGTCAAACACGTTTCTCCACAGTACTGCTAAATTTATCACGGAAGAGAAGAAAAACATAAAAATAAATAGTAAATTAAAGCTATCATAACACACAAACGAAAATAACAAACAAAATTCATTGTTTTAGTCCTATTTAAAATTTTAAAAAATGTTTCATTTTATTCCGATCTACAAGCTTCATTATACCTAAATTGAATATTTTTACCCTAGCAAACGAAAATTAAAGAAAAAGACTATAATATGCGTATATCAAAATTTTCTGACAATAGTGTTACTTTTAAAAAATCTAATTTAAAAGATTCATTATTCTCCATTCTCCATTACTTTTCTCTCTTCTCTACATAATCTTGATGTAATAAATACTGACACTCTACATAATCTTGATGTAATAAATACTGACATATGTTCTATAAAATTTATATATACTTTATAAAATTAAAAATTTATAACTTACGTTCTGCTTTATTTTTTAAACCACTTGATCAACTTGAACCCAGTAATGTTTGAAATAATGTGTCAGGATTAGAGGTCTAAAAGCGACTAAAACGAAAAGAGCTTGGTGTCCACCGCGTTCTAGTCCCCTTAAATCCTTTCTTACTGTAGACTAGATAAGAAGCAGAAAAGCAAAGTGGGGATCCCTTATCAAGCTTTTGGGTTCTTGCTTATAGATGCTTCACACGAAGAAAAGATTTTTGGAAAATTTACTACAAGGTTTTATAAAGCGGTTATTGACTGTAAATATGCAAAAAATGTCGAAATTTTTTATGATATTTTACTAGATTTATAATAAACTATATATTACTATATATATTAAAATTTTGATATTTTTTATTCCTGAGAAAAAAAAACAAGTTTGGTGATTTAAGAAAGTGACAATCGTGTTAGATTTTTGTTTTAAAAACTTTTGTTAATAGTTTGATTCTTTTATAAAGTATTCTATAAACACATTCATTTTATAGTCTTATAATGACAGGATGCAGATACGAAGAATTTCTGAGAATTAGATGCCTCTCGTTATCAAAATTCTATCGGTTCGTTTATCAAATCGATGCATTGATAATCATAAAGACTAACTTTTTCTATCTCCATATGCTCTATAATAATTAATATAATTAGACAATAAAAAATGTTGTATTTTGTTTAAATTTTTCCCAAGAAAATACATAATTTGGATTTTCGAAAACAATCCCTAACCCAGAAAAGTAACAAAACCTTGACAACAACGCATACACTTACATCTCCTCCAAAAAAAGAACAACCCAAAAAAAAACTGCATCCATATATCGCAACTTCTCCAATCAGCGATATTCCACCGTCCTCTTAACCATCTTTTTTCCTCTAGCGCACTCATGCACTCTCTATAATCCGTACACAAACCTAGCAGTTCGAGATTGTCTCCATCGCGCGCGCAGAGGTCAAGGATGGTTTTGCTCGAAATACCGAAAACTCAGTCTGCAATCGGACGATTTTCCTTCTCCGGGGATTATTAAGCGCTAATCCAGCGAAATTACCGGCGTATCGGAGCTGTGTGGCTCTGGGACGAGTTTCTTTTCGCATTGCTTCTCAGCGGAGACGCGAGCTTTGGTTCACGAGAGGGAAACTGCTGCGCGATCGTAACAGGAAATCCGGCGGAGAAGAGTATATATTCTGGAGGATGTTTGATGGAGCTGGATTTGAAAAGATGTTTGAGTTGCTCGATGAAAAAGTATTGTTATTTGTGTTTCTGCTTTTCTTGCTGTGCATTCAAAGATTTTTTAGCGGTAAAATTGTGGAAAACACTTAAACATTAATAAATACTTTTCAATCCGTTTGTGTATTATTCTTGAAATAAAATTTTTACTCAAGAAATTATGCATATTATTATACTGAACAACTATGCAAGATTTTTGGGGTTAGGAAATAATATCCGAATAGTGTTTATTTTATTACAAATATAAAAAAATTTCTTTTTCAAAATTATTTCTATTCTTTCTTTGTTTTTATTTGGATTGTTAATTTTTAAAGTGATTTTGTATTTCAATCTCAAAACTAACAAAAATTTTACTGTAATAGATTTTCGCGTTCTATAATATACAGTCCCTACCTTACCAACCATAAACTGGCCATTAAATGTTTATTAAATATAAATGATTCTATTTAATAAACATTTAATGGCCAGTTTATGGTTTGTAGGGTAGATGGCCAAAAAATAGCCATTTTATAAAATAATTAAATTTCTACCAGAAAATTAATCAAATTATTTCTTTAAATGCATGTATGCTTTTTATACCTCAAATTCCAACCATAGTTTTTCAGAGAGGATATTCCTATATTTGCTGGACTAAATACAATTGAGACTAAATCGAAACACATAAAGTGACACTAATTTAATACTTCAAAAAATCGTGAAATAATCATTTACTGATTTTACATATTATTTAATAACTGCCCAAAACACTTTTTTAATAAAAATAATAATTACATCATACTATCCCCATCATTTTTCCAACATATTTGATTTTAACAACCTTACCAAAAATCCCTGCTAATGCAAATAACGCCCAAATCACAAGTTCCGGAGAAAAAGAAAGGGTACAGGATTAAATCTCTTCTTTAGGTCAGAAAAAACAAATCTCGCCCGCAATCTTACCTCCCCATCTTTGATTTCGCTTTCTCCAATCTGCTTCTCATACCTAAAAACTTTTTCATCTTGCGTACTTTTCCCTCCTCCCTTCTATCTCCGTATAAGTCATCTCCATTTTTTTCGCTCGCTCCCACTGAAAGACTACATCCGCGCCGCGTATATATACGCATTTCGCGAGATTCTTTATAGCCGGCTCTCTCGCCGCTTCCTTTCAGCATGCGCGCACATATATATACACAGGCAAGCTAGCTCCACGGCGAACCCTTGCCTCTAGTCGAAAAGAAACGGGGAGGGGATCGAAGCGAAAGAAAGCTCGAGAGAAACAGAGTGTCTTATCCAAGAGAGGAGAATCTTGCTCTGGAGCTTGCGAGAAAGACAGAGAGCGGGAGCAATGAGGAGAGTAATCTAGACGCTGGATTAACCCGCGGCTCAAGACATCAGTCGAGGCTTTGCCGGGCGTTACGAGCTTTCTCCTCTCGACCCAGACTCCAGCACGAGAGTGTATACGTATACATGTAGGTGCGTGCGTTCTGGAAGGCAGCTTGGGAATCTTCGTTCACGTGAGAGAGAAAAGTCAGGCGGGATAACGAAGGTAAATCTGCGAACGGGTGCGAGAGCTGGGTTATATTTGCGCGTCGGGAAAATATAACTGCACGCCGAGGGTCTGGATGAGAGGCGAGCAGAGCTTTCGCAGTCGAATTTCGTTGCTTGAGAAGGTAGGTGCGAGATGCTTCGCGACTGTGGGGTATGAAGACGGAAGGGTGTGGAGCTTTCTTCTTTTATTGTGTTAATGGGTTGAGGTTGTAGGTATTTTAGGATCTTTAAAGTTTTTTTCTTTTAATGTCATTTTGTGAATTTTTGTTTCGAAGAGTCTTGTCGTCGGAAATTATTATTAAAAAATGTATTACAGTCACAATTCTGAATAGAAATTGTCTCAAAGTCATACCATACATGTCTGATTAGCAAAAAGGGAAAGTCAAGTATGTCAAGTAAGACCCTTTAACAAAAACTAACAATAAATGTATTATAATATTATTTTTAAGGTTAAACCTTTTTATCGCTAGCTCGAGTCACCTTAAACCTATAATTTGCGCCTTCCATTCCCTACAGAACTCACACTACAATTTTTAATCCAGCTACCCTCCACCCTTTCCCAATCACTACAGTTAAAAGCAAACCTTGCATAAATACCGCTCGATCAGCTTTTTCCATCCGTACTCGGTTCATTAAACTCTCGCCCCGATTACGTTTACTTTTATCGTTATTACACCAACTTGCGCGTGATAACCGTCAAGGCTTTTCCTGCGCGCCTTACGCTGCAACGAGGGCAATACGTACGCCAGCTGAAAAGACTAATGGCGCGAGCGGCTAAATTGCGGCTTTAACACCTGACGCGCGATACTTTTGATCATTTCTCTAGCTGTAATTCTTCAAAGTTGGCGCGTGCGAGAGCGGTCCAGTGACCCCTCGCTGAAGTAACGATCTATTACGGTGATATCGTGAAAGAGAGAAAAAAAGGAAAAACGTGTATCAAAGGCGTCGGAGGGTTTTGAAGCTGAGAAATCATGGTAGCGTTTGAGAGGTTCCTGGGTTTTGGAAATTGTTACGGGGGATCATTAGTTTGGGAGGAAATCAATTTTTTGTTCAGGGTGATGTTAAAATATTATTTTGCGATGATGATTGTTGCGTAGGATGATAAATTTAGTATGATGTATTAAAATTTTTGTCGTATTCTTTTGTATTAAATTATTTATATTAAATAAAGTTTAGTCTTATAAAATATTATTTTATTTATTATGATAATGATTCTATCATAAGTGGTTGCAATAATTTATTGAGGAAAAAACTGCCTTTAACAAATAATGTTGAAGAAATAATTTACTGATTATCAACATTTTGTGAAATTGACTATTTTTCAAGCCAAATAAAAAAATCAAAAAAGAAAAATCTAAAATAAAAACATTATACGGATATATACTTTAACAATAATTAAAATAATATGAATATTAATCATGAAGTCCGATTTCTGGAGAAAATGTTCAACATTCTTGAACCAATTTCAATGACAAACTTCCACTTTTAATTCAGTTCACAAAATCCAAACCTTCACAGTCTCAAAATAACATTTTATTCAAAAATACTTCTTTCCAGCTTGCACACGCAAGCAAAAAGCGAAAAAATACAGAAAACCCTCGCGACTTGTTATGCCGCACGACGAAGTAAATCTCGGCAGTAGAAGCTCTCAGCCCGAAACCATCTCAAATCAAGCATCAACGAGGCTAGAAACGCGCGCAAAGGCGAACTCAAAGGCTCCGCACAAATCTCGAAGCCTCGCGCCGAAAATAAAAGCAAAGCCGTCGAAATTCCCGCAAGAATTTCGCAAATCATGCGAGCAATAATGCTCCAACTCTCGCGCTCGAGAAGCCAAGCCACTCGGAAATCCCGAAGTTTTGAAACTCAGAAAGCTTGGCGACAAAGCTCGCCTCCCGAAAGCTCCTTGCCAGATATGCAGTCCTGCCTCGCTGCAATAATTGAGCTTCGGCTCCGCCGTTACAATGTGAACCGGCGCTTTTTACCGACGGTCGGCAAATAAAGAGGCGAGTGGAGCTTGCGCGATTTTTTTTCCGCCGCTTGGAAATTCAGGTGCATGTAGGGTTTTCGAGAATCGAAAGCCAGGCTGACGTAATTATAGGGGCTTAATTGCTAGGTCGAGAGTAGCGCGGCGCGCACCTTTGATATCTGCTTTAGGAGCGAGAGCGAGAATTTCAACGACTGCGCGAGAGACTGAATGACGAGTGATTACGAAAGCCTGGGAGTGTGTGCTCGCAAAAGGCTTTGACGCTGATAATGCGAGGGCTGAGGGCTGGGGCTTGACATAATTTTGATGCGTATTACTTGGGAGAAAAGTGAAATGGAAGTATTAGTAAACGGAAATAATTGATTAATAGAGGAGTGATGATGTATAATGTGCAGAGATGGGTACAAAGTATTTGAGAATACGTATTTAAAATACTTTTGTTGTGTCAAATACATTTAAAATACAGTATTTCAAATCCGACTGATTCGCTTTAAAATTAAAAATAAAATGCATTATTAAATTAAAAAACGTCATATTATTTGACTTTATAAAACAATGATAAAATTAAATTTTAAAAAGATTTTTAAAATCCTATACTAAAATTAAAAATATTTTACAAGTATTTAAAATACTTTTTTTAAATAAAGTATTTAAAGTAAAAATATTTGAAATAATTTTTTAATATTCAGTATTTTAAATGCATTTTTTTTATTTAAAGTATTTAAAATACTATATTTTACAATATGTATTTTGTATTTGTATTTAAAGAACTAAACACTAAATGGACCCACCCCTGATAACGTATGATGATTTAAGAAGAAGATCTGACTTTAGAAATAATAATTAAGTTTGACCTGCACATTTTATGTACCACCGACGAAAACTTACTAATAATTATGAACTTAATATTTCTTTATTAAAATTTACGATGGAACACGGTGGTTTTATCAAAATTACAAAACTTATTTGATTTCTTAAAATTGTATATAGTCAAATTTTTTATATTAACATTTGAAAAGATACGTACATACAAGCAACAAAGAAAAGAGAATAAATCTAAATAGTTAATGAATCATATCTGACATTTTTTGTTTTAATAAAATTCTGATGAATAAGAAAAATAAAAAAAATAAAAATAATTTTTCAACAGTCTTCGTATGACAACTGTAGAAATAATATTCGAAAGTAGAATAGTTCTTAAAATATATTTTCTGTAGAAAAAATTCTTATTGTAATGTAAAATCGAAAGATATAGAAACGGTTAATAATAGATCTTTCTGCAATACACGCATACATTAAAAATACGTATTTAATTTAAATGGAAAATCTCCTATTACGATTATTTATAAATTTAATTAAATCTCACTGTTAATCGATTTTAAATGAATTTGATAATTTATTTCAATTATTTCTGCAAAGTACTATCACCGTTTTTAATTGAATTATTTTAACAACTCATTATCATTTTATTATGTGATATTTACATATATGACAAGTTGTTAAAATTAATATTAGTTTATTTCTGTTTATAAATTAATAATGACTTTCAATGATCAGCGCAAAATAGTTAAACGTGTAATTAGAAATTACAAACACGAAAATCCAATACACCAATGACACATCCAAAGCACTGTAATGCCACAATAAAAACAATCACAAGTTCCAGGCATGCAAATTAAAGGTTAGGTTTCGACGCATCCTTACATTTCTCACTCAAACTATCTACGATTCCGCTTTAAATTTTCCCACTACTCACCATATCCAATTCTTATCAACTCGACGGAGTCTCAAGGACGCCAGATAACACAGATTCTTTAAATAGAATTAGCAAACTAGACCAAACACCGGCCGGTTGTATTTATCGTCGACTCTCCGCGTGTGCGAACACAGTCTCGTGTTTATAGTTTGAAGAGTCGCGCACGCGCAGTAGATCACCGAGAGACAGAGAGTATAGCAAACCGTTGGATTTGAAAGAGACGCCGCTGACGCAACAGAGTTGAGATGATTGTGAGTCTGGGATATTTAAAAGGTTGTTTATAAATACAAATTTATTTTAATAACAACGCATGGTTTGAGTTAAACTGTTTCCTTCTGATGTGTAACGAGCGTTTAATGCGAAGGCACTTTATTAACTTTAATTAAAGTTAGACTGATAAAAAGCGTATACACAGTATACTAAAAGAAACGAGAAAATCGCTTTATCTAATAATTACTCCGACAAACAGCTGACGACGGCTCTTAATAACCCGCAAAAAAAGAGCTCGCGAGTAAACTTCATAACGTCACAAATGTAACGTCACCGTCTCCAACTGCAGTTCTGAGCGTAATTATGCACTTAGCCAATAGCGTACGAAATAGTTTCTTTTTTTCTCAACATCAAACCCAGACCGGCACCCGGGGAAACTGCTTAGCGCGCAGTTTTCCGTGCTCGTTGAGCTCGCGGTGTATATATACTTGCTTTGAAAAAGGACAAGGAGGGAAAAAATAGGACGGCGGAAAAGGGAGGCTTTTTTGCGCTCGAGTGACGATTGCGCCTGCTTGGGAGTCGAAAAATTGAGAGGCGGCGAAAAGTGGAAAAAGGAAAATAATAATCGGTGCACAAAGGGCTGGAAGTGTAAGAACAAAGGGTCGGCGAAATGGGGCCGAGCTGTATTGGAATGTTGGTCTGGAAGAATAGTGAAGGTTGGTATTAAAAATATAAATACGTGGAGATGGTTTTGCGTTCGTTGGGATTCATTTTTGTGTGTCCTCGATGAGTGAGTGATTATTGAATACAAAATGAAGAAATTAAATGTTTTTAGATACATTATTATTTTAATACTATAATAAGTTTGGAAATGATTTTTACTCAACATGTTGCTTGCTATTCAAAACAATAAATAAAACTAGAAAAATTGAAAAAGGTCAAACATGTATTTCAACTCATTAGCAACCTTCCATTATTCCTCCTCCCCGCAAACCTTTGAAGAACGCGCTTTTATTAAAAATGCAAACAACAAAATCCCAGCAAAAGCGTACACCCACACTCCTCGAATAAGAAAAACAAAGAGAAAAAAAAGCGGCGCGCACGAGTGGGGCATTAACGCAACGCTGGTAAATCGAAAAAGGCAGGGGAGTATGACAGATTGAAGCTCGCGCGCGCGGCAAAAGAAAGTCGAAAAAAAAACGCCGGGCGAAAGGTCGCGTTATGGATCTTTGCGCAGTCGAGCTCTCGCGATCAGATGAGACTTTTGACCCACTTCCGCGTCCGTGCGCCAGCGAGTCGCTCAAAAGCTGCAAACAGCGAGTGTTGATTTTCACTCCATTAAGGGCCGTCTATCTCTGTCTGAGCGTTCTTTTTTTTGAAAAAAAAGAGGAAAAACAGAGGGGTGGAGGAGGGGAAAAAATGAAAAGCCGGTGTATCCGGGTGATACGCGATACGCTCTCGTTCTCTCTGCCAAAACACTCCCCTTTTTTGCACTCTGCACGGTGAAAGAGACGTTTTGTAAACGCTAAAATGGAGATCTTGAAAAATATTACGAAGTGCACTTTTTTCAACGAGCGGGGGATTCGCGTTCGGTCGGTATATTAAAGTGCGCTGCATTGATGTATTTATTTATCTTATAATTTTGATGTTGTTATTAAATACTTGGTTTTTATATTTTTACCGACTGTGGAGTAATGTAGGCATTCAGTAATATAAATCTGTTTTAATTTCATTAATAAAAAGCTATACTTCTTCCAGATGACATTCTTAATAAGAATACAAATTACTTTCATCAAACAAAACAAAAATTCACGTCAATATCATATTACCCAGTTTTATAACAACTTTTCAAAATTTCAATTCAAACAGAATACCACAAAATCCTAAACAATAAACCAACGCCAGCAGAACCAACCAACGACACTCGACCACAAAGAAAACCAATCACAATCGCCCCTAATCGTCCCCGAAAATAATCGAAATCACCAATCGATCCACACCCACCCACCTCCAAAACCGTCCGCGAATTCATACATAAATGCTATCCGCTCGAATATCTGCCTGGAAACGGTTTATTTACAGGGCCACGGATAGATCCGCGCGAATCGTATTGTAACGGCGCGCGTCGGTCGGATTAACGACCGCTGTGCAAACCCGTTTTTTTTTTTATTCGTTTGAAGAGCGCCACGTTGTTGCGCCCAGTGTCTTCTTTCAATGGAGTGTTTGCTCGGATAGGAGAAAAAAAGAGAAAAAAAAATTGCGCAGGCGACACTTTAGTCTTTCAGCGGCTTTCGCGGGGGTGGGCCTCGATCATCCGGTCCGATAGGCGTGCAGGTTAAATCGGAACTTTCTGGGGTGTAACATTTTATTTAGCTTTGTGGCAAGGTTCACGCATCACGTCGAAACGTAATAGTGTTAGATTTTTTATTTTCAAATGGAACAGAGGCTATTCGAAATCAGCGCCGTTAAAACGAGGAATTGTCAGAAAGAATACGATTTTCGCTTCATTCCTCGCTCGGAAATGCAACGCGCGTCTGATACTCGAAGACTCCGCGTCAAAGAAAGAAAAAAAATCGATCGTCGCCGCATCGCCAGTGTATATACCCTCATAATCCGGCGAGGAAATGAGTTTTGGCGACATTAGCATGGGGAACGGTTGCCGCTGCTTCTGCGCTCCCGCGGGAGCAGGAGAGTGGGAGTACGGATCATTCGCCCCTCGGCCGCGAAGGGAAGAAGATGGTAATTCAAGCTGGCGCCTCGATATCGGCGGGAGAGACGGGCAAATGAGAGATGGAAAGCTTGAAGGAGGTGTGCGCGAGTGGGAGAGGTTAAGGATGATACTAAGGAGTGCTGGTATCGAATTAGTGGATTGTTTGCTCTACGTGTAGTTTACTCTGTGAAATTGAATGGAGGTTGGTATGTTAGAGAAATGAAAATTGCCGAATGATGAATGTTAAATGATTTTTAACCATCGCACCATGCATAAGCATAGACGCAATCCTTCCAATTTAAACTATCGTTTTCAGTAAACCCCACTAACCTACTAAAGCATACTCAAACATAACCAACATCCTCATAATCCACTCTTCCATCCTTCCCATCTCTCCTCCACACTTCAAATCATCCGAATGCTCACCAGAGACACGCACAGCTCGTCTATACCAATCTCGTTATTGAATCATCTGGAGGAGCGCGCGTAGTTTTACGCCGCTCGTAAAGCCCCGAGATTATATTATGCAGAGTCTCTAATACACAGCCAAGCCGGCACAGCACAGATGGACTGGGCGTGGTGTCAGCTATAACCTGGCACGAGATTATACATATATTAAGGGAAGGGGGCGTATAGCCGCTGAACAATTAGAGGACCACGCGCGCAAGCTGGGATATACGGAGCTTTATGCGCGAGGGATGTTGCTTTTGGTTAGGGATGTCGATGCTGGATGATGTTTAGAATCGGCTGGGATCGGTGAGGCTTATTATGGTGAGGTGGAGGATCGTGGGGAGCTGGGAAAACGGAGATACTCTGGGCGCCGTGGATTCAAGGGGTGTTGGGGGAGGTGGTTGAGCTGTGATGACTGGGTATCAGGTGAATTTGTAGATTAAAAAGCGACGGTGGATTTTGTAATTTGTTTTATTTTTTTTATTTGTGTAACGGGAACTCAGCCCTTTAACTCAATACATTAGATTCAACAAAGATAAGTCGATATACATTGCTTTAGAGAATAGTTACAAAGTCTTATATACGAAGAAAAACTTTTTAAATTCTTAAGTCGCATTTCTTAAGGTATTTATACATAATTTTACACGCAGGAATATCAGGATTGACAAGAAACGAGACGTAGGAGAAAGGGGGGCAATATCCGAGAGCACGCAGGCCACGAGACAAAAATAATCTCTGACCCACGTACTTCGGACAGTGCTACAGAATGTGGTCAAGGTCCTCACTGTTATGACACCATGAACAAGTGGGATCACATGAACATTGATCCTGGCAAGCGAAGCCTTCAGTGATACGTAATTAAAACGACATCTGTTTATAATAACAATTAAGTCGTGCTTCAAACATTACAAAAAGTACGGTGGATTTTGTAATTTGTTATTTGATGGGTATCTGGATGGGTTGTGCAAGTGCTGAATGTTGAAAAGGGGTGGTTGATCTATTCACGTAGTTGAAAATATATCTTATTTTGTTGGTTTATAATTTTACATATAGTGATGGTAATATGTGCCTCCAAAATATAATTTTCATTTTATGAACTTCTACACACAAAATTATATGAAATTGTCGTGGATTTTAGGGACAAAACGTCGAAACATTTTCAACTTTAACATTGATTTTTCATAAAAATACATTCCTTCCTAATAAGTCACAAAACGCTTTTCTACATTACAAAAAAAAGCATCTACAGAGCACTCAACTACCATAAGTCTTCATCTCGCTCGCTATTCGACGAAACATCAAATTTCCCAGAATCCCCCGATCCGTTCGCTCGAGCTCCGCGCGCTCGAATCATGCAAAATCCTCGCCGCGTCGCCGGGCTGCAAATCAAATTTCCCTCTGCAAATTATATTTAACGCCGCGGCTTCTCCGCGCGGCTCTCCTTAGCATAATAATAAAGCGAAAATCGATGAATCCCTAAAGAGAGAAAGAACCTCCGCTCCCCCAGCTATCGAGAATAAAAAAGGGCTTCAAGACGACGATTAAAAAAAAAGTGAAAAAAAGCGTTAGCGTATATATATATAAGAAAGGGCTCGGAGACAGGAGTGAGGCGCGCTGCGAAACGAGAAATTCGTACTCGGTCGCGCTAATACGGGGACTAGAATCCAATTTGCCGCGCGCGCTTTCTCTCATTCCCGCTGTATATATATAGGGTTGCGCGCGCCACGCTCGGGCGCGCCGGGTTATTGAACGCGGGGATTTTCGAAAATTGAAGAATCCTGCGAGAGCAAAGACGCGCGCGGTTGTAAGAACAATATCGCGGAGGGAGGTGGAGAAGGGGATTCGAGGCCGTCTGTCTGTGTACTCTTTTGCAGAGTTAATCCGGCGGAATATCGACGTGGTGACGATGTCGCGAGGGTGAGCTAGGTGGACGGAGGTGAGGTAAGTGAAGGTATTGTGAGAGTGGGTTTGGGTGAGGGTAGGTTTGGATTGAGATTGGTGAAAGTTTTTTGGATTTTTCGTTTTGAGGAATTCGGATAAAATTTTGAAATGGGTGATGCAAAAGATGTTTTTTTTTTTAAGTGAAAAATTAATTTTTTAATAAAAATTATTATATTAATTGTCTACGTACATTTTAGTTGGATTTTTCAGTGGCCGCAAAAAGTTAGGTTATACCGATGGGTTATTTGTTTCGCGTAACCGTCTTGTAGTACTTTGGTATTTCTACTTATTAAACGTTTGAAGATTTTTTACGAAAAGTTCGCTGACGAAGACAAACTATGTTTTCACTCTCCTTCAGCGAACTATGTTTCACTTATGAAAAAGATTTATTCCAAGTTGACCTTAATATTTCATTCAGACTAAGATAAAAATAGTTATTTTCGATACAAGTGCGAGAAAGTGTTTAACCTCGTGTAGACTTTTGCACCCGAGCGGAGCGGGGGTAAAAAGGTCACACGAGGTTGAAATTACTTTCTCTCTCGAGTATCGAACATAATTTTTCGGTACGATGTGCGTAAAGCTCGTTTTAGCGCCACGCATTTGTTCCGAGCGGGCGGAAAAACAAGTTTTGTAAAACTACCATCCCACTTACGATTACACTATTTTTGTAACTTTGTTTTTTTTTAAATAACAGCATAATTAAAAAAAAAATTTTCAAAATAGGACTACAATAACATTTTTCAAACCCACAACAATATCAAAATTATAATACCAAACGTTTAGAATCTTCTCAGAACATCATGTCCGTATTAAGAAATCGCGAGTTCAACCAAGCACATATACACACGCACACACATAACTGTGTTATCAAGCATTCCTACTCTGCCTGCAAGTCGCACGGAAACGCCGCGAAAACTTTGCTAATTTAAATTTATCTTTTCTCTCAGCGCTAGTTTTATCTCACAGCCCGAAGATTAGCGAGCCATCGCGCGGAAACACGAAAGTTTTCCTTACTTAATCCTAAGCGCGTTAAATTTTTCTCTCCCCGACTCGCTTACTCCTTCGCCTCCGGTCCTTCTAATCTTTTTCAATTTTCCAAACTGATAACGCTCGATCTGTATCCCCTTGTTATACGTTAAAATCAACGCAACTTCCGCAAGCATCAAGCGAAATTTCAAGGGTAGAAAATTTTTTAAGGATATTGTATAAGAGCAGCGAAATAATACGAATTTATTTTTGACTATTGCACATCGTTTCTGTATATAACGTACATGATCTGCCAAAATTTTAGATAAGTTTACTGAACCGTTGTTGAGATATTAAATAAAACGTTAACATTGAAAACTTTCCTCTCTTATTGAAAATCAATAGAATTAGATATATATATTGATTTTTTATGCACTTTAAAAAATAAGAAGATAACCAAAAACATATTTAATTAAAGAAAATTTAATGCTCATTCGATTCCCATTCTAGAAAATATGGTTTACTTGGAGAAAATAGCTTATTTCCTCATTATCCGAAATTGTATCCGGAGGTGTGCATTAACAAAAATCAATTCGCAAACTCGAGATTACTATGAATTGTTTAGAACAATAACTATTTTTAGGGTTACAGGCAAGCATTTTTTTATTAAGTACAAGCCGAAGAATAAAACGTGTGTTTATACATAAATCCTATACGTATAGGGAAGGGTAGGGCATCACCGGCACCTAAACTTTAAATACTGATTTTATAAAGGATCGAGAGAGTTAGATAATATAAAAAAAAACAAAAAGATAGATAAAATTATGTCCAAATAGAATTCATAGTCTAAAATATTTTATTTTGAAGTGTATTTATAATATAGTATCGAAAATGAAATGCTTGAAAAGTGCCGCTCGTGCCCCCCCCCCCCCCCCCTGCCGGGGCGATTGCCGGCAGGGGATGGGGCATGTGCGACACGGGAAATTGCATTATATATTTATCTAAAAGAACAACACAAAAAATTTAAATATTTTAAACTTTGTGTAATATAATATAACGAACATAATACTCTATTATTGACTATGGTTTGAAAAAGGTTATTTAATTACATACTATTTAATTGAATAAATTTCCCATGAAAAAATTAGATAAAAAATTTTTATCATACAATCTTATTCGATTAAAAATTTTATTACATTGTATTAAGTTAGCTGTTTAAATTTCGAAGAATTTTTGTTTTTTTACTAAATGTCAGGTTATAAATAATAAAATAGTTTATCAATCGATTCGCGTGGTAGCTAAGGCTGCCCGTGCCGGGCATGCCTCTTTTCCAGCTTTTTTTCTAACGCTTGTAAAATTATTTAAACACATTATGACATAAAAATAAAAAATAGGTAGAAAAAGTATGAGAATTGAACTATTACATGCAGTTAATTTGAATTAAATTCGCGATATTTTAAGTTATCCGCCAAGCGAATTAAAAATGAAACCATCCTTTTTTTTCTGCTCCGAATTTCAATCTTATTAAATTCATTTGTCAAACTTTATTTGCATGCGATGTGCATAGAAAGAAACCTCGAGGATTTTTAAAGCGTACCCATAAATTTTTGTTTTCAAATATCTAATAATACTTTGAATATTAAGGGTGCCGAACTAACCTGCCCTGCCAAGTGTGCCTCACCTTCCCCATGAATAAATGTAATTCCTTGTAAATTAATAAATGAAATACTCATAAAAAACATTTCACTATATTTATGAAAGAAAAAACTATTTTAAAAAGAAAAACTATTGAAAAACTGAAACTATTTGAACTGAAAAACTATTTTAAATGTATAAAATAGTTTTTATACCTATTTCTTCTTAAGTTTTTTTTTAAGTTTTTTCTCAAAAGTTCGATTACGAAAGTTACAACTGATATTATAAAACCTATCATGAGATGGTAAATTATAACATTAATTTTTATCGGTTGAAAACTCATTTCTTTTTTTTGCATGTTCATATAATAATCATAAGTAGTCAATATTTCTTCATCTCTGGCGTTTTCAAGTCCGTATCCACGAATATCTAATGTGAAAATATTATTCACGTAATAATTTATCAAACCAGAATCGATAGTTCGTTGTACTACGTTATTCATTCGACGTTTATACGGTGAAAATTTGAAAACCCCAAAACCATGTTGCTGTGGGAACATAGGTTCTTCTAAGATACTCATAATCCATCCATTTTGTGGATTTGAATATTTTTTTAATGCTAAATAAGCTGTCCACTTATCACAGTGGTTAAGATTAATTTGATCACGTAGTAACATTTTAATTGTGGCATGTCTAGAAAGGGTTTTGTTATATCCTACAGTTGCTGAACTGAAAGTTTCTAATAATCCTATCTTCTTGATCAGATATTTTAACCTTTCAGATATAGTTAAGGAAATACCTGAATCAATTACATCTTGAATAGTTTTAAAATTATGAAACTTTATGTTAATAAAATTTATCTCTATTAATTGTTCTAAAAGTTGCATCGAAAATGTAGATGATATAAGGATGGAAAATAAATATAATATTTTTTCTTGTGCTTTATGTGGTTGAGCAGAAATAGAGACTCCGAACAAAATCATCGCTATGTTAAATACCGTTATAAATTCACTATTACATTTACATAAATAAATTAACAGTTTTAATATTAAAATGTTGACAATGAATATGCCAAATGAGACGATTAACTTCCATGGCACTTCTATTTCATAATAACCATAATGTTTTATTAAGAAAACTTTTTTTGTATCAGTTTCTG
This sequence comes from Eupelmus azureus, assembly GCA_030522685.1. Taxonomy (NCBI): domain Eukaryota; kingdom Metazoa; phylum Arthropoda; class Insecta; order Hymenoptera; family Eupelmidae; genus Eupelmus; species Eupelmus azureus. The sequence goes on along the minus strand of JAPYZA010002357.1, from coordinate 12,450 downwards.
GTAAGAAAACGTATGAACACTGTTTTTTACAGCTGCGTAATATACGACTAGATAAGGCAATATCATATGTATGATGACGACTTGCATAATTCTTGGGATCATACTCCACTTCATATTCATACGTAAAGTTTAACTTTTCAGATAGTATAGTTATTAGATCATACAGTATTCCATACAATGTTTCGTTTAAGCCGTTGTAGTTATTATTATGTATTACCACAAAAAAAGGAAATCTATAAAACGCGTATACTTTCAAGGTGTAACCATGTAAATTTTCCAATTTGTCGGAAAAAAGCGTTACGTTTTGTGAATATGGTATTATATTGTATTTATTATTAAATGGATTGTATTCGTGAAGTCGTATATTCCTGTCATCATCCATAGACGGCGCATATAATGTATTAATGATACCGTCTTCAATAACGATTTCTATGATCATAACATTTAAAAAATGACGTGACCACAAAAATTGAAATACATTTTTCAAATCTTGAACGTAATCTTTAATCATAAAAATTATATAATAACGTCGGGTAAATTCAGCTAAATCACTCATAGTTTTGTTGAATAATTTAATAGTTTTTGGGCTATTATCATCAAGTAATAGAATATTTGCTGTATTGTGGTGTGGACGGTCAGAGTATATTTGTTTTTTAAGCAACTCCTGTTGTTTTCTGGGGTAAAGCAATAATTTTTCATCGCTTAAAATGTGTGATTTAAATTGACTAATAGTTTTTTGTATTATAAGGAAATATATTGGTGAAAGTGTTTTTAATGAAGAAAATGTCAAAGTAACTTCTTTTATGTCCAATTTATCTATCATATCTTGATTTATGTGATGAATTAATTTTGATAAATACATACAATTGATTTCAGAAAAACTAATGAATGCATACAATAATCGTAATATTTGAACTTTCATCTTTAATATTTCTTTAAAATTTTATATACACTGTCAGCAATTTTTTAAAAAATTTTGATAAGTAGTTATTTAACTTTGAAAGTCTGTCAAAGGACTATTACTGACTACAGTGTATCTACGAAAACGACTTTTCAACGAAAAGCCAATAACGTTGGAAAGCTATGAATATTTTAACAACTAAAATTCCCTGAAAAGTATTTACAGTTTAAAAAATAAAAACAAGCAACTGTTTCGACAGATGAATTTAATGGTTATTATGATTTTTAATTTATAGTCATGTTCATTTTAATTCACATACTATAATAATGTTGTGAACTCATCCTTGAACTGTTATTAACTAAAATGGTAACAGCTACCTTATGTAATAATGAAAAAACTATAATAATGCTTCTATCATATTTTTTCTTCAAAATGTATTTGTTAAAATGCAAAACAAACTAGGATGAATAAATTAAAAAAAAATTATTGATCATTAAACTAATTCGCGTTATTGACTTTAAATCATCCGACGCTTATAAAATGGAATTGCATCGTTGTTCTATCTGGATAATAATAATAGCTTGAACTATTTGTATATGCAGATTTAAAACATAATAATTGAATAAATAAATAATTGAATACTTTAGAAAGTAGTTTAATACTATATTGAATAATCATTTAAATTTTATTATTCGCAAAATTTTTACATCTTATTAAAATTTGTGAATATTCAAATTTTTTAAAACAAAATATTTATACTTGAAAGCAAGTTACACTGCACTCAGAGAAATTGTCACTGTTGTTTTTACTATGTAGCATAGTAAAATTGAATATGTTTGTTGGTACTATATTATTTAGTACAACGAATAAATTTATTGAAACATAAACTGTACACATTTAGTTTATGAAACTATTGATTAAATATCGCTAGCTACAACATATTTTATTGTTAACGAAAATATAAAAAAGACTTAATATTTTACTATATGCAATTATTGATTAAAAGAATTATATAATTATATATAAATATGAAACATTTTTAACGTCCTTTGTTGGTACGGGGTAGCGTGGCGCAGATATCTTAATCGTCAAAAGGAGAGAGAAAGCGGCTTTTCCCCATAAGTGCCATGCGCGAGCTGCCGACAGGCTTCAAAGCCAGTGCGCTTCCTTTTTCGGCGAGGCGGAACGTTCAGGGGAGGAGATGATGGGACTAGGTTACGATGCGCGGTGTCTGGCTTCTCGTTTTTTTCGGGTGCTGTTATCGCTAAGTTAAGAAGGGGGTACTTTGAGAAAGTCTTTGGTTTAGAATCGCGCGCTGTGACGATTGTGGGCAATTTTGGAGCGGTTGCGTTGATGGATTATTGTTGAAGTTAGCCGTTTTACTATTTTAGGTAGTGATGTTTTTATAGCGATTTGATTACATTTTTAGCTCTTGATTATTTTGTTGTTTTTCTTTACAAAACGCTCGTAAAAAATACAAATACAGTCTAATCTAGACTCTTTTAAATACCACACAAGGTATAAATAAATTATTCATAACCTAAAACGAGACGCGAACAACCTCATTTGCCGAACAGCCTTTATCAAAACAAACCCTAACGACGCGCGCCTATCTAACCAGCCTCAATATCAGCCTTTCAATCCACGGACACAAAACTTTACAGAAAAATCAGCCCTCAATTCAATCCTCACACGCCAAAGAGCTCCGCCATCAGCAGTCCCAGATCAAACAGGAACACACCTACTCGGCTAAGTATGCCATCGGCTCTGGCTTTACGCTATCTCGTGCAGCGCGACACAGTGGCGATAGGCTTGTTAGCAGCCGTGCTGCCTTATTACTCGGGCGCCCTGGCTTCTTTTTTATTCGTTCGCTTACGGTAGCACTCGAAGTCGTGGGTGTATGAATGTGGCCTCTCGAGAGCGGATGATTTTACGATTATGAAGTATCTGGCTTTTCTCCGGCTGTCTCGTTAGCCGCGCGCGCACTTAGATGTACGTATTATGTGCCGGCAGCGATGCTCTGTGAGAGGAGTGAGTGGAGTCTTGGTAGGTGGATGGAAAATTGGTGTTGGAGAGTTTTGAGGTATGGTTTCTAATTTTGGGTGATGGGATGCGATATTGAGTTTGTTGGATTGGTGAGTTAGAAAATAGATTGAATTGATTTTTGAGGATTAAAGCACGTTTTGTACATACTGAGAGAATTTTTCAGTAAAAATTAGAGGGAATATCACGGTAAACCTGGAACAGGCTGCAGCAACCCTAAACATTATAGAAATCACGGTAAAAATTGTTATGCGCAACATTAAAAATTATACTGATTCGCTATATATGCACCATACTACAATTTTCACCGTAATTTCCATAATTTTTAGGGTTGATGCAGCCTGTCCCAGGGTTATCATGATATTCCCTGTAAGTTTTACTGAAAAATGCTCTCCGTGCAAATGAAAGTAATATTGTTAGAAATATTTTTTTCATAGTGAAAAGTGTAAGGCATTCGATAAAGTGAATACATTTACTATTTTTAATAATTACTTTTATTATTTGATAATAAATGTGTAATTGTCATACTAATTTTTTTACATTTCATAATTTTGTATTCCAAATTAAAATATTAATAATTGTATTCATTTTGTTGAGCGAGATTTAAAATAGTCGATGATTTAATGTTGATATCAAATATGGTACTCTTATAAGTAAATCTTGATAATCTGGTAATAGGAATGTTTTAATTTAGCAAATTAGAAAATTAAACTTACTATTATCGATGAATACTAAATTTAATTTTCATTAATAATTCTGATTAATAATTAATTTTGTTCTACCTACATTTCAGATTCATCAATTTATACATAATTTAATTAACCTAATAATGCAACGAGCAAATTTATAATTAAAGATATTTAAAATTTTTAATGTAAGTCGCGTGACTCAAAGTTGATTAATAAACTCATTATAATTTATAAATTTTATATAAAGCAATTTATAGAAGAAAGATTATAGAAAAAGATACTGTGCTTTCTTTATTGAAAAAAGTGGTATATAACTTACAGTAATCAGAATGTGTATAGATAAAATATGACTTGATAAGTAGACAAAACATACAGCCGCTACCTCTACCACCGTCTATACCAATAAAAACAGTAAATTTTACACGATTTCTCGATGAATGCATTGATTTATTTTCATCATTTATTCTTATAATTTTCCGAAAAGGCAAGTTTAATAAGTAAAAAACTTACATACAGACAAAAACCACACACCAAAAAAGAAACTTCACGCAATTTTTCATAAACAAAATTTAAAAAATAACAACCCCACCACGATCATTAGCCACAGGACCAAGTCTTCCAAGCGGCTCTTCAGAAACCCAATCGAAGCGCGGCAAAAGAGGAAGGAATATGATTAAGCGGCTAATGACGACAGCCCGAACCCGCGTGCGCTTGCTATAATTAATGATATTATGTTTTAATGATCCCAATTCGCGTTCTCCTCTCTCTCTCCGCTCATCAGGATTATTGGCACTGATGCGTTCGGCGCGAACGAGCCGTAGAAATATATTCGCAGCGAGCGCGCAAATTTAAACCGAAAATTAAAATTTGATGAAGCATAGTCTTAAATTACCCCCCCCCCCTCCTGCCACCCGCTGCAATAAAAATGATTGCGTCGTCTTTAATACGACGAGGGCAATGAAAATATTACGCGCCAGTAAAGGCCGAATTTTGATCGTCGCGGGTGTAAAGTCGCTGCGGCGAAGTGGCTCGATTCGATGAATTTTGGCTCGTTATGCGAGCGCGATGCTCAGAGGTTAATTATTAATTAAAAGTTGAATGATACTGTTGCCGTCGCTGATTGTTTTTAAAATTATTATAATGCGAATTTTCCGTATTAAACGTTGGATTTAGCAGATGTAATTGTAAGCGAGACTTAATTTTAATATTGCCCGCGTTGCTTCCGTTATTGGCTTGTTCGAGTTAATTAATGAAAAGAACGCGTTACTTGAATTTTGGCGCGCTCGCTCAAAACTTCCGTCAATTCTTAAAATGTAATATACCAGCACAAGCCAATCACAGCGCAGCTTGACTCCATACGTACAGCCGGATATTAATTTTCTAACTCGAATTTTTCCCAGTCATTAATTACCCATTACTACCACACCGTCCCCCGCTCAAAATCTTCAAAACACAATTTCCAAATAAAAAATTATTCTCAAAACAAAAACAAAAAAATATCATCCATCGCTCTCAACCAACCGCCCAAACTCTGCAAAGCTCGCGTTCGCCTCATCCGCTCCAAAACCGATCAATCACCTCTTCACCGATTGACCGCCGCGAACTCTACATATACCCATCCAGCCAAGAAGTCTCTGGGCCGCGCGTGCAAATCCTTGGGCCCTGACCCTGCGCTCGCCCCGTAAACAGGTGCGCGCCGGGGATATTAGGCCTGAGGATGTAATTATCGCGGTCATTAGTCGCGCAAGCGCGCCGGCTCGTACATCAATTACGTCGATGACGCCCGGACGACTTTGGAAGACGAGCGAGACTTGGAGGCGAGGAGATGCAAGAGATTTGGTGGCGCTGGGGGGGGGGGAATAGTTTGCAGTGTGTTGGAAACTGGAACTGGTGAGGTCGGGGTTGGTTTGAGCGGTGGTTTGTGGTGGTTCTGGAGGGATACGACAAATTGGATGATTTAAGATGTAATTATTGTACTTAGGGCGATGTGTTGGATAATAATTGTTGCGGTGGGGATACCGGTATGACTTATGCTTTAGGAATTCGGACAATAAAGCAAGTGATTATCAGATTATAATCAGTACAGCAATAAATCGCGCACAAATAAAATCTCATGTACTGGATTATATAAAAACTGAGATTAACTTTGTCTCACTTTAAGATTTATTATAAAATTATTTAAAACTGTTCCCAAAATAACAGTACATTAACAAAACCTTAAACAAACACCCACCTAAAAACAAAACAAAAAACCAAGCGACCACCGCTCTTCAAGCCCAAGACCCCGCTTGCTCCATCTCCCTACAAAATCCACCCACAGTCCGGTGCCCCAAAAACCAGCTCGCGGAGCATCGCGCTTAGCGAGCCGCAAAAAGTGCCCTCGAAAACAATGACCGATAAATCGTGCCCTAACCCCAGCCCCGCCGCTCTCGAGAGCGTCTCGAGGATCAATTAAAAGCCCATCGGCGCGATTATGCGCGCTATGCGCTCGCTCGGCGCGCGCGTGATTGCGATTCCGGGGAATCCCCGGGGGCCAAAATAAAAAGTGCGCGGGAGTGATAGTCGAAAAGAGAGAGAGAGGAATGATTTATCGGCCGATTAACTCTGCGCGCGCGGCTTTGTGTGTGCCTTTTGTGCGAGTGTGTGGTGAGAAGAGAAATTTTGGAGAGAGAGACGCGAGGATATGATGCAGATGTGACCCGCGGCGTGGACTCGATGAGCGAGGGTGGGGGTAATTTACGAGGGGTTTTGGGTTAGAGGGTAAAGCGAGTGGAGGAGATTTTTAAGACGGATCATTTGGAGTTTTCAAAGTGTTTTTTGCAAGTTTTATTTTTTGTTTTATGTTAGGATGGTATTAAATTTAATTATTGGGTCACACATAGCAGCCGAATCGCTGACTGCGAGAGTCAGAACGAACTTGCACTTATGATACAAGCTCGCAACTTCTGGTTATGACATTAAAACTTGAACTTGTCGAGAGTTTGACTGTAACTCCTAAACTCGTATTGCAAATAATTTAACATTTTTTTGTACTCTCTCGCACTTTTGACCTAGAAAAAAAATGCGCACCCTGCCCAACATTCCGCCGGATAAGATAAGCTTTCAAAAAAACACAAACAAAATCAATATTTGCCAGCTCAAATCGCGGTCCTCAAACTTTCAAATACACGCGCTCTTTACAAGCTCCCACCTATCATCCACATATGATATTAAAACCAGTATACATATACCCAGCACACCAACCACATTAAAAGCTGCAAGAATCCATTCCACTAAGAAGGCCCTTATATATACACCGGGCATTCGAGAAAATTAAAGGTAGTAAGAAGGCGCAGGCGAGATACTCGCTCGCAACTCGGCAGCGGCAGCCCGCAGGGCTAATTAATACCCCAGTATGTAATTAATACCCCCGGCTCTTGGCTATTGGATTTAATTCAACGCTGATTCCAAAAGCGGATCGCGCGCGGTGGATATGGAAGCATATTTTTTGTCATGATTTTAATTAATTTTCTCGTGCTCCCGAAAATTCAGCCACCCGGTTATATAATAATTTTTAATGAACTTGTCGAGCGCGCGGACGAATAATAACCGAACGGAAAGTTTTCCTTGTACAGTCCACTTTTTCTGGTGGCGAACGACACGTCCGGCCGTATATACATATCGGTGAGTTCGCGTGTGTGTCCGGATTAATAATTGTATGTCTGCCTGCCGGTCGTTTATTTTGTTTTGATGAAATATTAATTATAATTTACACGCGCGGGCATTGCTGGCCTGAAAATTGTTTTAATTTCAAGTTTTGTTTCGGGATGTTTTGAAATTTATTTTTTATTTATGAAGCGAGAGTGTGACTAACTGTCGTAAATTATATTGTTTTGTCAAATTTAAACTTTTAAGCTCGGGTTGAGGAAAACATTTTTTCGCCGACTTCGAGCAGCGAATAAAGTGAAACATCTGCTCCAGTTTCTCTGGGTACAGCACCAAAAAATCGAAATCGGAAGAGCTCTCGAAAAAATAAGAGCGCAGGCTTCGGGGGACATTGCAATAGTAAAGCGCTCGAATGGCCGGCAGCCAAAATCATTGGTGGGCTAAAGAACTACTTTTACGGTCGCCATTTCGTGTTGCTTGGCCGAAACAAAACAAAAAAAAAACGGTTTCATGCGAATGCATTTAAAGCTTCTTCGTTGTTCCCTTTGCCTGGAGTAGAAATACATTCTTTACAAGACCGAATGGTGGCTGAAATTTTATTCGAATGAAACAAATAAGGTACATCTTTTATACGTAATTATACACTTTTGCAAATAAACTGAGTTTGAAGTACTTTATAATAATTGTTTCTTTAGCAATGACCTTTCAGATATAAATTCATTACAAAATTTACTTTTGCCCCATCAACAGCCCTAACCTCAATACGACCCTGCTCATCCCTCCAAACATCTTAAACCCAGAATCAGAGAATTAAATCCACCGTCCGCAAAACACCTCCTTCCAAAACACCTTTTCTTTCTCCCTCTCTTCACTTCCCCGAATCACAATATCGCGGTCCGCGATCTAGCAGAACCTTTTCGCATTAGCGCACGCATGCGCGACGCGTTCGGGAGCCGAACGCTCGGACGATAAGAGAGCGAACTCCTTCGGTAATTAAGACCTCTTTCGGTTCCCAGAGCGGGGCCAGCTGCCAAACTGTATAAGCGCTCTTATCGGCGTGCGGTCGGCGGCGCTTATATGTATATTTGCGAATGGCGCCGACTGGAATGAGCTGCACGCGATTTTTGGAGAGTGGCGGAGGTAGATTGGGGAAAAGAGAGAGAGGAGATAGGAGGTGAGCGATACGGATGTGCAAAGGAGCGCGAGTGGTTCGGAAAGTGACGGCGATAAGGTGGAGACGTTAACGTATAGCGGGAGAAATGGGGAGAGGTGTTTAATTAGGACCGGTGGGAATGAACTGTTTGTCGATATTTTGAAAATAGGTCGAACGTGGGTTAACGATTGTGGGTTTGAAGGGGGTGGTTCGTCGGGATTGTGTTTCGGTGATTATAGATTATCGTGACTTTTGAATGTAATGTTTTAATTGGGTATAAAACATAAGGAAACGTGTTTTACAGTGTCATATAATAATATGGTAATGCAAGTTCATTGATTGGCTGAAAGTTCTGGAAAAACTTTAAGTAGTTTATTCCTCTGAAAAAAGGTTTTCTACGTGAACAAAAATTATAAAAATTAAGTTCTATATATTCTACACATGCAAATATGACTCGCTAAATTTGTAGATACTCTGAAAGCTTATGCAGTTTTTCAAAAATGAAAATATATAGTAACTCAAATTATATATAATGAAAGTCGAGTGAAGTACCAATTTGTAATAATTTTTATGTAATCACAAATAGTAATTATCAAAAACTGGTACTTTGTATGAAGTGGCATACTTATTATAAAATATCCTATATTTAAATGGCATTTTTATTTCAATTTAGTGAATTTTATTATTTGAATACTAGTTTGGGACCATTGACCTATTTAATTAATAAAATAAAACATTGTATTGAAATTTAGTTAATAAGCATTTTGCTTATTTAATAGAACAAAAAAAGTAAGATATTAATTTTATAGATCTTTAGTTTTAGTAAGAATTTACTCCTTATTTCATGCAGTAATCTTTTATTAGGTATTATTAAAGATACGAACTGACAAATATAAAATTATTATTGTTTCGAACATTTATTTTATTGCAAGAAAGTTTAAATTATTAGTATGCAAGTATTTGTCATTAATTAATAATTTTTATTTATATTTACATTAAACCTGTCTGATAATTAATCCAAATACAAGTAAAGTGCAAATATTGATAATTATAGACTCTTTAAAACAATCGAATCAAATAATGTAACGTATACATGGTTTGGAAATTTCCATTTCTGTATATTTGCAATTCTGAAACAAAAGACGTACGTTTATTATGATTTGTGAAAATAGAACGTTATTGATGATAGAATGTTGTAATCATAATTATTAATAAATTAATCCATTAGTTTATTTTATACTATCATTTTTTACATTCATTTTTAAAAAATATAAAAACAAAGTAAAACCAATATTAGCCAAAAATCTAAGTGTTTCAGACTTACTTTTCTAACGCATAAATATCAAAATAATCCTAGAAATACAATCATAACCTATTTATCCATTTCTAACAATGAAACTCTCTGAAGAAAACAAAACCACCTCCTCATCCAAATTAACCCATCCCCTCCACACAATCCCCCCCCCCCCCCCCTCCACCCAACCGATAACCAAAAACATCCAAAAACCTCATATAATCCACCCATCCAACCACCGTCCGACAACCGCAGCAAGATACAGCAGCTAACCCAAAGAGCCGGCATATATCTCCGCAGCCGTCACGTGAGACGCACGCGCGATCAAAGGGTTGAGTTCGACGTCCTTTCTCTCCTTGCCGCCGTCCATGCGTTATCGCTTCCGATTACAACCGCATCCAGTGCAGCGAGAGAGCTCCTACATATACTCGGTTACACCCGAGCGTAAATACGCATCCGTCTCTCTCCTTTCGTCGTTTTAGCCTGTGTCTGCATATACAAAAATCGGCTCTCTTTTTATTACGTGCGGGAGATAGCCGGGCACTTAAAATTCCCCGACTGTCCTCTATACAGGCCGAATATATTTTAATCGGCGCTCTGCTCTCGTGAGTGACGTTGATAACTAAATATATATAAAGCAAACTCGCGCGCGCGCGCGCCCGCGCACGGAGTACTTAATTAAATTTTGATTAAAGCCATTAAATTCCGGAGCGCGTGCGTGCTCGTTTGTTTTTTTTTCTCGGCAAGAGATACATGCGTAAACGCTGGAAGCTTTTTCGGGAGGATGAAAAAAATACGGGATGAAGGAGGGGTTATTACGGGGGCCTGAATATATTTGCCGGATCGTGCGGGAAAGGATCGAGCAGTGCTTTTGCATTAAAGCGCTTTATCTTGCGTCATGTTTTATTATGCGCATTATAATGCGGCTCGCGGGGATGCAAATTAATTAGAGGCTCTTTGAGGAAACAAAGTGTCGATGCGCTTGCCAGTTGTTTTTCGCCGGGCCGAATGCTTGTTTAAAAATGTCAGGAACAATGTGCTGAAATTTAATATTTCAATTTCGGGAAATTAATGTAGCCGTGTTGGCTTGCATAGGAACAATGTTTTATACTCGGTATTACTGTTTCGTGCGTTTGCAGAAATTAATATTTTAAAATGAGTGCGTTAGTTCAGATGATGAAGTATTTTCGGCCAAGTGTATATTAGCAGGCGAAGGAGTGAGGAGTTAAAATTGCTACTGCATACATTAATAATTAATAATATTAATAATGTATGCACTTAATATATTTTTCTTATAATCAGTATAAAGTATTTTGAACTCCCTTTATACTTACATTAAAAACCATTCGTTATTTTAAATTGGACAATTATTTTAGTATATTAAATTATAGAAATGTAAGAAGTAAATTA
>JAPYZA010002356.1:0-27082 GCA_030522685.1 Eupelmus azureus | reverse complement strand
ACTAGGTGAGTCTTATAAAATTTTTACTTTAAAATAATTTTTGGCTCAGCAAAATCAGTTACCGCGAGTTCGTTTGAGCTTTGCAGACTTTCGTTTGATTTCGTGAGCTTGCAAGCACAAAAGCTTGAGCTTTTGCAAAGATCCATATTTGTCACATATTTTGTATTACAATTTTTAAGTAAAAGTGAAATATGAAAAGTCAATAGTAAATTTCTGTGATGAATACGCATTTATAAATATTATAAGAATTGCTTATGTTTTTTAATTATGCAATAATATTAAGTTTATTGATTCAAAATTTTAATACAAAATTTGATACAAAATTTGCTTGAAGATTCATCTGGAGACTTGGAGATTTGCTTGCAACCGTTGCACATCAATTCATTATTGATCTGAATTATTCTTCATCTTTTCTTTCATACATTTTTTGAACGTAAAGGCTTTATCGCATTCATTTTGAAGATCCTTAACTAAAACAAAATCAAAAAATTATATTTTATTCGTGCATGCTGAAGTAAAATTATATATTTATCGGATACATAATTTTGAATATATATTATTATAAATTATTTAGAAAAATGTACATAATTGAAAAATTTAACACTTATTAATTTTCAATATTTATTACTTTTATAATTGTTGCTATAAGAATAAAACTACAATAAATATTTTACCTTTATCTGCGCACTCGTCTACTGCACTATCTACAGCATTATCATCGGCTTTACCTTTGAGCATCTTTTTCGTGGACTCCTTTGCAACTTCTCTTTTAATTTCACCGTTTTCCATCTAAGAATGAATTTAACATTTATGATTTAGATTAAACTTTCTCAATCACATACTTAATGCGCTTGTATAACTTTTTCTTTTCACTTACAACTCCAAACTCCTTTAATAAACAAGCAAACAAACATTTCTTCTTTTCAGGATCATTATTTTCCTCGCTCATACCAATTTTATCTTTGCATTTTTGAATTACTTCGGAAATTCCTGATTCACTTTGAACACATTCCTAAAGTTAAAAATAACTAATGAGAGGGTGTGTGTAAATGTATAAAGAATTAACGTAGAAAAATAACTTTAAAGATTAACAAAGAATAGTGCAAAAATAACATAAATCCTTGAATCCTTTAAAGTAATATTTTTTACTTTATTTTATGATAATGAATAATTAATAATGCAATGTAATTGTTAAAAGCTCAACTAATCCATAAAATAACATGTTTGGTCCTTAGAATAATTTATTCCATGATGAGAAACATCTTAACTAAAATTTTACAAGACATAATTTGATGTATACAAAAAGACGTGTTACTCATCATACACCACAAGTCACCACAACATAACAATGAGTTAAAATAACATACAATAGTGATGTTCAAAGTTTACTTTATACATCATAAAATATTATAAAAATAACGTCACACCAAGAGAAATTAATTTCTAATAATAATTTCAATAAATATATAGAATCACAACAAATTTGCTTGAGGTAAATGAAAGTAGTTCTGTACATAAAGTAATTTTTTTTAAAGATGTTAGAAAAACTAAATAAAGTTTCAGTAAATAAATAAATTTCAAAAGTATAATAATTTAGATAGAAAAAAACTAAAATAGTAATTAAACTTTGTAAAAAAATTCAAATACTTAAAAATATAAAGATAGTAATAAAATCATTAGTTTTTTGTATTATGCTCATTAATGTTAAAAACCAATATTATATTTGCAATAATCATAATAAAAGTAATTTTATGTATACATACCAATGCTATGAGAATTCCTAAGAGGAAAAGAAAAACCTTCATTGTGCTTGAATTCATTTTTAGTCAGTATCTATTTTAAAATATTGCTTTTTTAAAATTATATACAAATACGGTGACTTGATATTCATATTTATATAAAATCTGAAGCTTTGGTTCGTGTAGACTATTCTTATATAACTTTAATTTGTTTGTTACAAATTATATTGTACAATACAAAGATAACGAAAACATGTAAAATATAACAATCAGGAATATTTAAAACATAAAAAGCAATGTATTGTTTCTATTGTGCCAATAAATTACATAAAATTTTAAAAAGCGGTTTACATTGAACTTTAGAATTTCTCTAAAGATTCAAACCACTAAGGATAAGTAAAAAATGTTTTTAATTTTCGAATCGTTTTAAAATTAAAATAAAATAAGAAAAAAATAATTTTATACTAAATTATTTTATATATTATAATTTTAAATAAATTTTTATAAAATTTACTTTTGAGAGAAGAATAAATTAAAATCCTTGTTATGACTTTTTTTACATCGTAAGAAGCTATATCAAATTATAACCATTCAACACGTAAGTATATTTATTTTATTTTATTTTATTTCTTAAAGTCAGTATTCATCACTCAACCAAAATTTAAGGACTAACCAGGAGAGGACTATCGCTTTGGAATGCTCGAGTTATAACTTGAAGTCTTATTTTAAAGAACGTTTGAAAAATGTACTTCTACTTAAAATTTGAACAATCAGTCTAGACAAATTTTTAATAAACTTTTAATATATAAACATATAGCAAACGTTAACTTACAATCTTTTTTGCAATTTAATTAAATAAAATTGCATGTAAATATTAAAAACGTCATGAATAGTAATTAAGAACAAGAATTCAAACGGTTTTAATAAAAGTTATCACTTTTTACAAAGAATAAATTTGTTATAAAAACTATTCGTTATAAAAAATTTCGTACATTATTTATATTCTACTGTTAATTTCTAAATAAAGTTTATTTATTTTAATTTTTATAACTACCAGTAAAATGTACGTTTAATAGATAAATGTCTATCAAAGAAATCTTTGATAAAGAGGCTGAAACCAATATTTCTCTATATCACTTTGCTTAATGAAATTATTGAAGATCTTGCTTTCCCAAATTATCTCATAATTCCTATTGTAAAGACGAAGTGTACAGTCACCTCCAAGTATTAGCCAGCTTGGATTTTCATCATTCGTTTCAGTAGCCCACGTAGGTTTTCGACTATTGTCATAAATTACGATATTTCCATCGGGTTGCAGTATCAGTTGTTCTCCACCTTTACCAGTTGACCAAACTCTTTCTCCCTTCCTAAACACTTGAAGATTACTTTCTGTCAAAGAAAGCAAACAGTCGCCAGACTTGAGATAAGTACGTCTTTCCAAAGCTCCGTTTGGTCCAATACGATCAGAACCACAGGTGGCCCAAACGTTATTGAGATCATCGAGTTGTTGAAGAATATCACTGCTAACAGACTTCGGGTCTTCTAATCCAACGTCTTTCAAGCATTTGTATGTTTCCCCATCGTGTATCCAACGCCTTTTTCCGTCCGCTCCAACGAGCCAGGAAGTTTTCGGCTCGCTTCTGTCGTTATCCCACTGAACTATTTTACCACGGTAATTTTCCACCTTTTCTTTATTAAATGAGATGACTTTTTCGATCAACTTCCACCCTGGATAGTCAAACATAAAAATTCCGGTACGCGGCTGATCAGCATATTCGTTATCCAGATACGACCACACCATTTGGTTTATATCGTGAGCAATAGCTGCAGGACCATTGACTCCAAATCCGGGTATAAAAGTACCAAATTTCGTGGTTGCGCTTACAAAATTTATCATAATTTTATCACGATTTACTGGATCTGCCGTCTTTTCAAGTTGCTCGACAACATACCTAAATTTTTGTTTTGCACCGTTAGGAAGTTGAAACTCATATTCATCCTGGGTATCGATCGAATCAGGATTGATCCCAAATGAACCGTAAGTACCTCCTCCTTTCCCTAAAAGTGTCATGAGAACCATTTTTCCTCGAACATCCCCAAGTCTAGGAACAGATATCGAACCATTTCCGTTCACTGATGGTTCGTAAAATACTTCTCCTATAGGTCTGTTATCTCGATATTTTTGCAGAACAGACGGAAAGTTCTTGCTATCGTCGTCGCTTCCTGATTCTAACTTAAGACGTAAAAGAATGGTTTCGGAAGGATTAGTTGATAAGAATTCAGACGCAGCTCGCATTGTATCATAAAAGTTTGCGTACTGGTATACGGGTCCGTGATGAATTGCAAATTGTGGAACTGGAATAGGATCTTCATTGTCGCTAGAATATGTAAAAATTACTCTAATATCAATCGCCCTTATGCCAGATTGAAATTGTCTGAAAAGTGAATCACGTCCATTCTCATTGAACCTTTGCTGAACCTTTGTAATATCATCAGTAAGACCCGTAGGTGTTGCTGGTTGACTTCCTAAATTTCCCCAAACAGCCATGGAGTCGTGAGTTCCAGGTATAGATAAATCGCTCAACAGCATATCATCTGGAAGTTTACTCATCCAATTCGGATTATTCGTTAGTCCAATTGAAGCATAATAATCATTAGGCTCATAATCATCAGCACCTACTAAAGTACTAATTGAAAATAAGATAGCTATAAAGTGAGCTATAAGAATGGATATTCTGCAGATATGTTTTGTCATAATGTTGATGTACACTAATCCGTTCTATATAATAAGTAATAAATTTTGTGTCTGATAAGATCTGGAAATGACTTTTGACAATGACACATTAATTAAACAGCAAACAATGAAACTAGTATGGATCGACTATAAAGAATCTTGGCTTAACGTCCAAAGCTATAATAAAATTTAAAATAAAAATACATCAATATAAATAAGAAAGAAAATAACAGATTGTTTAAAAAGATTAAATAAATCAACTTACTCATCATTGAAAGTTTGATATCTAAATTAAGTTGCACACTTAATAATATAAAAAATCTTCAAGTTTCGTTCAATCGTTACAAGCAGTTTCTACCTCTTCTGTCAAGGCTCTACTCAGTTAATCGTTTTATAGGTACATTTATATAAGGTCTAGGTGATCGTCAGTCTGTTTTGTTATTGTTTTCCGGGTGTGTGTTGGCAAATTTCTTTAGCAGTAAGCAACGATGTCATATAAGTCGTCTTGATACCTTTGGAACGCGGATCAATGCATGTTACTCATGCAAAATTAATTCGAAACTGTGTTTTTCGAGTTATTTTTGTAAGAGTCTAGGTTCCTAAAAGGATATGTGAGGGGCAGCGAGCCTTATCATGGCGCCTTGTGTGAACGGTTGATCAGAGTTTGTATCCGTTCTCCTTAGAAAATGTAGTACGTTAGTTTTTTGCTAACTCTTTAGTCTATCCTTCCAGTTTTCAGCACAATGTATTCACTTACCGCTGGCCTACTTTGTATAGAAATTTAGGTTTCGTATTGCTTTTGTTTTAATGGATCTCGCATAACATATTCGGGTTTAAAAATAAAATCTTATTTGTAAAACAATGAAAACTAACAAGAATTAAAGAAAGTAAACGCGTGAATGCATAAAGAGTAACAAAAATAATTCATATAATTGTATTCCACAGAGACTGCTTTTTAAGGCGAAGCCGTTATTTCCTTATTACATCTGAAGTTTTCTTTGATGTCTATCTGGCAACCATTATATGTCTTTTTTTAATCTGAATCTACAGGTAACAAACTATGTGAAAAATCGGTTTGCCTTGCAACCGTAATTTTAAACAACATAAAAAATAGCTTAAATTCAGTTCTAAATTTAACATATATAGTTTTTTTCCAAATTCCATAAAAATTTTCTTGATACTTCTTCGTCGTCATCACCATCCAATTTTTTGTTTAATCTAGGTGTGTCTATTCAAAGTACATCAATCCGTTTGGTTTTATCTATTACTGGGAAACTATAACTGTAGGTTGTTTGATCTTATTGTGCTTTTTAATGAAGCTTCCTTGTGACAAAGTAAATACTTCAAGTTAATACTAGTTTCATGTTTTAAATTTTTATATATTTACAATCCCGTAACAATCAAATGTGTCGCATATTCGAATTTTCAAAAAATTTAGATTTTAATGTTTAAACATGCGCCCAGGATGAGAGGAAACAAGAACCCTTAGCTAATTTATTACGACAATAAATATTAATATAATTGAGATCATAATTCTAAGATATATGTTTTTCTCTTGTCGCAAATTAATCGAACGTTCAAATCTTCCGAAAAATTTGAAACTATTTCACATTGGGCATAATCTTATTACGGTTTTCTTTATTAATTCCATTAAATTAATAAGAATATATCAAAAAACAATTATTATCAAAAAGTATTAGAAATTTATAAAATAATTGTCGAAAAAATGGACGTATTCGTTTTTTAAGTCTTTTTATTTAAGTTTATACTTTTATATATTAATGATGATGGATTCTTTTTATACTATTGGGACACATTTCTTATTGAATTTTTCAAGTTTTCGATTTTTTTAAAGAACTTTCTTAGCACATCGCTTCTGGCTCGTAGATAGTGTTGTCTAATTTTTTTATTATATTTAAAGTATATGTAAATTAATCGCAAAGAAATTTTATATTGTACGAATTAACCTGGAGAATATTGTAGAAATTGCCCTAAGGCAATAAAATAAATTTAACTTATTATTTTATTTATTAAAATTTATAATTTACTAAAAAATATTAATCTAAAAATTTACTTTATAGGAATGAGAAACATATTAAAATGTTTGTTTTTAAACACATTTTTAAGCGTAAATCGTTTCATAAAAAAATTACAGAAATGCACTTATAAAACAATATCCGACAATTGCATCATGAAAGAATTTTAATTCGGCATGAATTCATTTGCAAAAGTTCTATTCAAATGATAACATTTACTTACCTTATATCAACAGCTCAAGAATACTGTTTATAATTTGAAGTTATTCGTTTTATACAAATATTGGCATCTGTTCAATAAAGCTCAAATCTCTTTTAGATTAATTAATTTAGAAATAGTAATAAAAATTAAGATCGACGACTGAAACCGAACACTTTAATATAATACAGATTATGTGAGTCACAAAAATATACAAAAGAATTTTGTTTTTTTATCAAAATTGCAATTTTGAAAAATCTAAAATAACAATAAAAGAATATTCGATTTTTCATTGTAGGCTACTTTTGTCAATATAGTAATTTTTTCCAAAATAAAAATAATAAAAATTCGTTCATTAAAAAAACATTGAAATTTCTTTTTTATTATCAATAATTTATTCAGTTAAAAAGTATTATATTCAAAATGTTTTTAATACATTTTCATTAAAGATTTAATTACTACATATTTAAAAAAAAGTGGTATACTGAAAAATTCATTGTAATTATAATATTTATTATTCCAAACCATCATTTAGTATTTTACATCTTTTCTATTAATTTTTTAATTTTCAGTCATCATTTGCTTTTAAATAGGATATAAAATGATATAATCATTTTATTCTTTTACCAACATAAACATATTTGTATATATTATTATTATTATTACAACTCACATTTTAACTTGAGAGCTATATTAATAATTTTATAAAATTGTATTACACATCAAAATGTTTTATTGCAAGGCTTTGCAGAAGTTCTTAATACGTTGCACTGCACTTCACTGCATAGCAGATGCCCACGGAGGAGTCATGGGTTGAGGATTTTGTAGATATGACATCACCACAGCTGATATTGACAGCATAAAACTGCTGAGAATCTGTTTTGTATCATCAGTAACCCTTGAGTTTGCAAAACTAATACAAGAACAATAAAGAGCAACCCAGGCGCACCACTTTAATCGCATCATCAAACCACACATACTGAATATCATGCCTAGGATATTCATGTAGTCTGGAGTCAAATCGTCACCAGGTTGAGCTTGATTACTAGCAGCTGATGGTCTGTACCGAATTTCCTTGTCGGGACGACGTGGATCTGATAAGTTATTCATCCTATTTAAATAAATACACTTGTTAGTAATCATTTACTTATAATCTAAAACTTATAAAGTATCAAAAAGATTCAAGATGGTTTTCTATATTAAATGAGTAAGAAACTACAATCGCATTTTTATTTACAAAACGTTTGGTACAGAAAATTCCTATAACATTTACCTTTTATAACCTTAAATTATAAATACTTCAAATATATTTGTGAATCTATAAAAGAACTTTTAAAAAACTATTCATAATTAAAACAAGTATTTAAATTTTGTATAGAGAATAAACAACTAGAGAAAATTTTAATTTGACAATTAATTTAATCTGATTAGAACTAAATATGTAAACTTAAACATAAATTAGTAACATAAATATAAAATAATAATAATTTAAATGTGTATAACTTACTTGTGTTAAAATATTCGTAAAAAACTGTGATGAAATAAAACGTTAATATTTTATATTTAAGTTTCTCAAAAATTGCTCCACAAAGTTTCTCCAAATTATGGGTATCTAATATACAACTGCACCCATATCACAGATACAGCTGATGAAGTAGAATGCAGTCTGCAGAAAGTGATTTTATTGGCTAATCATGTGACGATGCCAGTTACGTCTTACGTGTTCCATGCATTGTCCGTTCCTATATCTGTAGTTTTTTGTTAGATGACGGTCAAAAATCGAATAAGTAAACACACTTTTATATTAACCACTAGCATATAATCTAGTGATCGAGGTATAAAAAAAGACGTTACTGACCGTCACAAAATAAACTTAATATATTTGTCGAAATCCAAACAGAGTTTAGTCAGGTTTAGTGTGCTTCCGCGTTGCACGTGGAAAACAGTCCGAGGTCGAGGGCTGCAGTCTGCATATTTATACTAATTTACTTAAAACTTTAAGTATTATTAACTGCCGTTTTACAAGTTTAAATCTAATAAAATGACTGAAGAAGTGACTGAAGCCGATCAAAAAAATTATATATCTTGTTTAACCTGGGTAAAACGGGGAGTAGCAGCTGCGGTGCCGGATAAGGTTAGGAATCGACTTGATTTTTATGAAAATTTATCAAGTTTCAAGATGTTTAAAAAGATAAATCTTGTCTTCAGTGATAAAAAAGTTGATTTATATATTGATTTATAGGTAGAACTTACTGCTGT
The DNA here is from genome assembly GCA_030522685.1 of Eupelmus azureus. Taxonomy (NCBI): domain Eukaryota; kingdom Metazoa; phylum Arthropoda; class Insecta; order Hymenoptera; family Eupelmidae; genus Eupelmus; species Eupelmus azureus. The sequence continues at coordinate 18,115 of JAPYZA010002356.1, read as the reverse complement.
AGAACTACAAAATATTATTAAGAGGGCTCATCAAATATTACGGTAAGCTTGTAATTGGTGTTGTTTAAAAACAGCATTTGTTCAATTATAAATTGTAGTTTAATAACATTTAAACTTTAGAGATTCAAATGACGAAGAAGAGAGTGATGAAGAAGAAGGCACGAAAAAATCTGACAAATCAGTTGCACAAAAAGATAAAACAAAGAAGCAGAATAAAAATCAAGCTTCCAGCAGTAAAGATGAAGAAATGGAAGACAACTCTGTGAAAGCTAATGATGAATTTGATTTTGAAAAGTACGATGAAGAAAGTAAGTCTTGTTAGGCAAAAAACTATTTATTATTAGCAATATTTTATCCTTTTGTGATTATTATTTTTTTTTCAAACAAACACTTCTAAGCTTCTATTTTTTTTCTCTTTCACCTACAATTGTTTTCTTTTTACTGGTGTAGCGGAAAACGTTTATGCCAATATTGAGGATATAGCTGTAATCAATGAAGGCAAAGATCCTCTTGTAACAGTAGATGATTCTGATGATGAAGATTCGGAGAAAGAAGATGATCTTATAAAACAAACTGATAATCTTGTTATAGTAGGGCATATTATGGATGAAGCGAGTATTATGGAAGTTTATGGTAAACTTAATATTCTATTTAATTTTATAAAACTAAAATATTAAAGATATATATTAACAAAGAATATATTTTTTTTGGTATAGTATATAATGAAGAAGAGGGCTCATTTTACTGCCATCATCATGACTATTTATCATATATACCTCTGTGTTTCGAATGGCTTAGTTTTGACCCAGCAGAAAAAGAACCTGGTAAGTTACGTTTTATATGAAAATAAAAGATATTTGTATTTATTTTATATTTATCCTGTTAAGATAAAATAGAACAACACAGCGTTACTAAAACAAAATTATTGTAGGTAATTTATGTGCGATTGGTAATGATACACCAGTTATTGAAGTATGGGATTTGGACATAGTTGGAGGTGTTGCTCCAATATTTAAATTGGGACAAAAACCAAATAAAAAAAGGCGAATTAAACGAGTAGGACACAAGGATGCCGTTCTAGATTTAGCATGGAATACTACTTACCAGTACTGATTTATTATTTCAATAATATATGAATTATATAGACATAATGATTCAAAAAGTAATATTTTTTTCTTATTTTGAATAGTCATATTATGGCAAGTGGTTCAGCAGATTGTACTGTTTTACTCTGGGACATAGAAACTCTTAAGCCAAGTACAAAATTAACTGAGTTTGAGGGTATTGTTCAATCAATTAAATGGCATCACAAAGATCCTCACTTGTTACTAACAGGAAGCATGGACAAGTAACACATTTTTGGCTCAATTTTCAGTATTAATTTTATAATTTAATAGTTAAATAATTGTTTATTTTCGATTATTTTTAGAAAAGTACGACTCTTTGATTGTAAAACCATGGAAGCGAAAACTTGGGAAACCTCTGGGGAAGTTGAAAAAGTTATTTGGAATTCATCTAACTTTTATACATGTTTTGTAAGTTTATATTTGAATTTTCTATTTATCTTTATTTTATATTTTTTATTAACAAAAATGAATTTTCATTACAGGCAAGTACAGATAATGGATATATTGAATGTATAGATATTAGACATACTAAACCACTATGGCAAAAGAAAGTGCAAGAAGAAGAAATTGCAGGTACCAATTCATTGATCATTTTATTTTTCATTGCTTTAAATTAAAAACATTATTTATTATGTGTAAAATAATGATTAAAATGTTTAATAATGAAGAAACTATAAAATATTTATAGGTTTGTCTTTAAGTGCCTCATGTCCAGGATTGCTAGTTAGTTCAAATAAAGATGGAACTGTGAAAGTATGGGATGTAATGAATCACTTAGAACCACAACTAGTTTTCGAAAAACAAACAAATTTAGGTCATATAGTATGTCTTGAAGCAAGCTGTGAAAGTCCTTACACATTTGTTGTTGGAGGTGATAACAAAGCTAACAATTTAAATGTTTTTGATTTTTCAAGTATACCTGAAGGTATGTACAAAATTTATTAATTTTTTCAACCAATACTTAAGTATGTGAAAGTAATATATGATCTAATATATTTTTTAGTTTCGGAGGTATTTAAAAATCGCGAATTAATACAGCCCGTTAAAGCAACAAAAGAAAAAAATACACATGAGGAAGTTATGGATGTTACAGAAAATTTGGGATCAATAGCTTTGGAATCTAAAAAGTCTACCGGCGCGACAAAAAAGAAAAAGAAGCCTAGACATCGTAATTTTAAATGAGCATATTTATATCTTTGTGTAAATATAGTTTGTTATAAATAAAAATATACATACTTTTTTATGCAAATAAGTTTATATATTGTTTCATTTTTTTTTACAATAAAAGAAGTTTAAATAAAATTTCTATAGTACTTGATATAATAAATAAAAAACCAATCCTTAATGGAAGAAGAATTTTATATTTTCAGTTCGAAAAGCAAAAATGCTTTGCAACATTATCTATGAACACATAGTAACATCGTTTATATTTACATTTGCATTAAAGGAAGAGCTCATTCAAATTAAAAAAGGACAAAGAACATACACTTTTTGAAGAGCTCCAATACATTAGACAATTACCTTTCCTCACAAGTGGCAACACATAAAATTACGCCATTGAATAAATGGAGTTTAATTATAATTTTCAAACTAAATATTAAATTTAAAGTTCATATCAAGCTTGTAAATCAAACTTTGATATAAACAAAATTTCAACGCACTGAATGCTACTATCAGGGATAAATTTATTTTAAGTTTCATACATAAAATAAAGTTAAAAGGGTAAAAGGCAGTGCGTAATTTTACTTCTCAAATGTTTATCATTGAGTTTTCTTTAAACCGCTTTTACATTTTACTACATCTGAACATTTTTTTCTTGTTTTATTATTTTTTTTTTTTAAGAATCATACAATCTAATCTTGCCGACTGATCTGATATATATTAAATATTACTATGCAGAAGTTTAAAAATTAAAATATTTACTACATAAACTAAAGTGCTGGTACAATTAACTTAAAAAGAAATTTCCTTTTAAAATAAAATTAAAGAAGTTGTGCGAGGCTCTTTCAACTTCAATTATCAAAAATATCAATTATCTTCATAAAAAGCATGATCAATCGACAAGTTGTAAAAACGATTTACATTTCACAAAGTCTTGTCTCAATCACCGCATTCCGTTTCACGCGAATGACAGTCCTCTCTATTTATATCACTCATGAAAGTATGCATGTCTTTCGCATGCGTACTCATTGAAACTAATTTTTTTTCCTTTACCTAGCCTTTCTTTTGCACTAGCGCGGCATCCTGCCGGAAAAAATTCGAATAAAGATACTTTAATCGAATACTAATATATTTTAATCATTCATCGGCACCGCGCATAGATTTGACATAAAAACTTTTCATCTATTTGAGCTAATCTGTAATTACAACTAATTCATTAATGAAAAAATAAATAAAAAGAATTTACTTCAAAATTACAGTAGTATAGGTGCTCGAATTTGGATGACGCAAAATGTACTCGACTTTAATACGAGCATTACCTTAATTAATAATCTTTATAACTTGCACTCTGGCAGTGGTCGTGTGAATTAAATTGCAATGAACTTTACAGACAAATTATGCTAATAATGGTCTCTATAAAAATGAAAGTTTTACGAATTTTTATATATTTAACATTCTTTTTATGAAAATTGATTTAAAATTGTGTAAACAGCTATTATCGAATCTACTAAGTAGTAAAGTCAATTTTTAATGTACAAAACTGTATCAATTTTCATAGTTATACTAAGCATTTTCTTACGTCAAGTGTTAGGAGATTTTGTAGTAAGATGGTATCAATTTGTTTTGTTCTGTCTATGGGATTTTACTTGAAATTGTAAAAACATTAATTATGTTCTCTATTTTATAAGAGCTGGAATTAAGATTAAGTTTATAATTGAAAATAGAAAGTCATTAAATTAAAAAAATTCAATAATAATTATTGTGATAATTATTTAAATAAATCAAATATTAATTTTTCTACAAGCTTTTTAATGAAGAGTATTTTTTTGTTTTAGAATTATAGTATTTAAATTCAATTTCTATTGACAATAAGTTTTATATTCCAGCTCAAATAAATGACAATACAAGCACTAAACAAAGACCATCCAAAAGACAAGTTGTATGAATATTGGTATGAAAAAGTAAGTGCCTAAGTACAAAACTGGTTACGACAGGACCCATCCCGGATTTTGCAAACAATAGCAAAGGCACTTGAAACATTTGATTAGTTTCCATTTTTTCTTTCATATAATTGCACACCTTACAAATTTGTAGCCATTAATAGCATAAAACGTCTATATTTTGTTAAATATTTTCTTTTGTGGTCTGCAATGTATAGACAAACCAATCGACGTTGTCTATGAGGGCCTCACAGTAAATGGATAATGATGACATTACATTATACAATACATAGCTTAAAATACTTCCATGTACAAGAAGAACTGTTTTGTCATTTAGATGATAGCTCAGTCTACAGCGTTATTACACATCTGAGTCATCATAAATTCTTTTCTTACTGGACCTGACATAGTCGCAAACAATTTATTTATTTTGAGATTTCTCATTTCTGTGTACTTTTTTAATAGTGACAGAAGGTTTATTTTAAAATCAATTTCGTTTATTTGATTAATGACATAAAATTACTATGCATCAAGAAAAGTTTATATTGCATTTCATAAATTAAAAACATCAAAAAATTTTCATTTTTCTCGTTTCATTAATCAAATACACTATGATCACTGAAGTACAGAATTTTAGTAAGAAGATATGCAGTGGAACTTTTAAATATTAAGTTTCTCGCTAACTTTTAAAATTATGACTACTAATAAATATGGTATAAATACATATATATTACATAAAAGATATTTTACTTTGTTTTAATAATGAATTTACAAGTTCCCATCATTGTCAGTTTATAAATGTAGGCTATTTAAAAAATGATACTGTTTTCTAAAGGAACATAAATTATAAAAGTACAGTTTAAAAGAGATACTTTTTAAAATTAGCTATTTTCAAATAAAAAGGATCAAAATTTTAAATTTAACATACTATTTGAATGATAAATAGCTAACTTTTAGGGAAGTGTTTACAAACTGCACTATATCCACATAAGTTGAATAGTAAAATAATATAAATTAAAAAAAATAGAAAAAAAATTTAAACCTTTCTCAGTTTTTAAAATATCCTATATAGAACATATAAAAAAGATTTTTAAAGTAAATGAAATTTCTTGATTTACAAACATAATAAACAAATTTTAACAATAAAAGTAGCAGAAATTTACACAGCAATGCAAATAAAATAAATAATAAATACTTTTTATTCTAAAAATAGAAAATAGTAACTTTGTTTAAATTCCCTTTAATATAATTAAAGCATTTAATAAGAATCATTGTTTGCACGCACAGATACCTGTGTATCAGAGTACGCAAAACTAAACAATGTTCAGCAAAAAAATCTCTCCACTACACATCTTCCCACCAGTCAATGAGAATTCTCTAATCACACACCACGACACATGATTACGCAGCACACACTTGCACAATCATCTAGGAAGAGCTCAATTGCCATTGGCCCTTCTGCATCGTCCATAAGGAGGCAGTCCCGTTGGCAGTAGGGCCGCAGACCGGCTCTCAGGCGTCGGTGCCGATGTCCAAGCTCCTCGAGTCCTGATTCGAGTCGTGCTGGCTACCGTTCTCAGAAGAGGCGCTGCTCGACAGACCCGACTGATCGCTGCTCGCCTTCTTAATCTTGGGCTTGTACTCGGTGATGACGACCGTAACGTTGTTCACCGTGACTTCGTTGCTCTGGGCGGTGCTGCGGTCGATGTTCTTTAGCCGGGGCGGATGCCTCGACTTGCGCCTCGGCTTGTCCAGCTTGCTGCGACTGCCACCACCGCCACCGCTAGCGGTCGATGAGCCGCTGCCGGCCCCTTCCTTCTTGCCAGGCTTCAGCAGCGGCACGTACTGCTGCTGGGCAACCTGTCGACCGTTACGCTGACTTTCATTGACCGACCTGACCTTTTTCCCTCTCGGGGGCTTTTTTGTTTCTTTCGTATTGTTAGTGTATTTGTTTCTGGTATACTTTATGAAAGTCTTATGCTCTATCAGTTGCTACTGTTGCAAATGCAATTTTTATTTTTATTGATTGAGATTCATTGACTCTCATGAATTATGCAAAATCAACTGCAACAGTGTACAACATCGACTGATCAACGACAGTTTCATAAAGCGCCATTCAATAGTAAAGAAACAAAAAATTTGTGTTATTCAGGTGTTTTGAGTGAAATTGAAAATGAAAATGATAAAATTTGTGATATTTATATACCTGCTGCGCCACTAATTGAGGGTTGATACGCGGTTTCCGCGTGGAGGTACCTTTGCGAACGTCACACATTAGGCACTTGAATGCTTCAGCTGTGTTACGATACGTACAGACACTGCAGTCCCAGTAGTTTTCTTCCAAAACCTTCGCCTGACGTTTACCGCTTCCGGAATGGTTCATTGTTCATCGGAATTAGTTTTGTGGCAACTTTGTTCCTTCTCAAGTGAGAACCCTCCCCTCCATGAAGCGTCGTCTCAGCCTCATGTAAGGTGTTGTTTTTTCGGTCCAGGGTTAATTAATAATTTTTGACAACAGGAGGTACAAGCCTCCAATTATAACTAATAAGCCGAAAATGAATTCGGCTTTGAGACTAATTTTTATAATTATAAAAAGATATCTAAGAAAGTATCAGAGATATCTACTGAATATAGTGCAGCCCTGCCTCGAGTTATTGTATTCTTCCATATTGTTACCTACATCTTGTAGGTGAGAAATGTACTCTCGAAACATGATTCATCAGTCTTTCATATATCTGAAAAATTATGATTATTTATTAAAATTGAATTTAATTAACTTTTTAACAGTAGTAGTAGAAAAATAAAAATAAAATATTTACGTTAGTGAGATTTATTTACTATGAAGAAGTCAAAATTGCTATATTAAAGTCTCTTGTACTTTCAAATTAGTAATTTAGAGGCTCTATAAATATTGATCCATCACTTGTAAATGCTTATGTATCTGGCAAGTGCTCACACTTGTCCTTCAAATAACCTAAAACACACAAAAAAGTATTACAAGAAGTTTGAAAAATAAGCTTTAATTACTAAAACACTTAATTTGTTTAATAAATGTTGATTTTCTCAGATTTCATGTAATATTTATGGAAACATGAAGTAATGTTATTACATGTATCATGTGACATAGCATGTGAATGGAGAGAAAATAAAAATAACTTTCAGAAAAAAGATTGTTAAACGTAGCTACAAAAAAAGCAAAGCATTTATTCATCAAATGTTCGCAGCTCTAAAACTAAATTAAAAATTTTTCAAAGTATTTTTTCTTTTTCTTAATAACTGTAAAATTATAATAAGTATAAAATAATTAAAATTAATAAAAATAAAATCTACATTTATAGTTGAATACTTTTAAAGTTGCAAGTATTTACTTTGGACTGAAATGAATTCACACACAAAAAGTACCCATAATTAAATTTACAGTTATAACTTTTTCAAGGCAACCATTTTCTACAATTACAAGAATTGTGATTATATCTTGTGGACGAATGTACATAAAAAGCAAATGTACAAATGATTAGTTAAATGATTTAAAAGCAAGTTATATTGATGCCTCTAAATGCAAAAATGGCAATAAATCTTATTTTTTGTGACAAAAGTCTCGCTAAGAGTTAATCACTCTACAATTTTGCAATAACATTTTAATTAGAAAAAAGAATCCAAATTATAACGCTGAAAAATACTTGGTTTATGTTTATGTAAATAAAATCTGAGGCAAATTTTAAAATCCTCACATTTAATAAAATCATAAAATCTAATCAACTCATCAATCAAATTTCACTCCACCTAAACCAAACCAATCTTACGCACTCTCAAAATTCCATCCTCCAAAATCACTTCAATCACAATCCCACCAAAAAAAACCATCACCCCCATCAAACCAGCACATCACCTCTTCCCCATCCTCTCCCCGAAAAACTGCTTGACCTCACGCACTCCACAAAACTATAACCACAAAATCCACGCCAACGCAGCCCACCAGAAAACACCTCGAAAAGCTCCTCACCTCCACAGCTCACCGAAACTCTTCAACCACTCAAAACCCAGCTCGTCCACCCAAAAACCATCCCGCAGCAATAACCCGTGAAAAAAAGAAAAACAACTTGCCTCTGGCAGCCAGTATTTCACGGCGATGGCCGTGACGATGTAGCGGCGGCAGTGCAGCAGCTTCCGAGAAACCGCAGACTCCGCGCTGCACTTCCAGGCGGCGGCATATTACACCGCTCTGACATGTAAACTCTCTTGCGCACGCTCCAATTCTACACTCTATATACGTACTTGCTCCGATGCACTGCCCCTCTCTTTCTCTCCCTATCTCTCTCGTTGAATACGTGGTATATAACTGAGAGCCTTTTTTCTTTTTTGTTATAAGCGAGAGGAAAAGCCGCCTAGGTAAGTGGCGTACTGGTGGCTATATAGTGGAATTTTTCCTCTCGTTATATATACAGTGCGCCGCTGCGGTGCCGGAACGAGTACTACGCGTGCATAATACGCTTAGAGCGGCGGCCGGATGAAAACGGATTTTAACGGAATCACTGCTAGATTTCCAGCTGTTCGTCTCTCGCTCGCTCTCGCATTGTGATGTATAAAGTTGTATATATATGTTAGGGTAGGGTGACGGAGCGTCAGATGGGGTGGGGGGAAGATTTGGCAGCGTTGCTGAGGCAGGGGCGTTTAACTTTACTTGGAAGGTTTTAAATTATTGATTTTATTGATTACATCGTTAATTTAGAAAAATATAACGATTCGCTTATTTAAGAACCAAAAGGATACAATTTTTAAAAAATATAATATAATTTATTATTTCATAGTCTATTATTATTTTATACCCAATAATTTGTTATATTTCTATTTTAATCATTCTTTAAAACGCATAACATCCGAACGGGCATTTAAACCCAAAAACTCCGAAAACAAATCAATATCAAAACAATCGATCCCAAAACGTAAACACCAAAACAAACTCCCCCAATACCCCCACGACAAAAGCCGGTAAGGTAGGCATCCAGCTCAAACCACTACGGCCCTGCTCCATCGCGCGAGTAAATTTCGCGCAGAGCAGTCCGCTATTTGACAGCGCGTTCGAGACTTCGATAGTCGTCAAGTGGCTGTTTTTAACTGTTTAGCCAAGCATAAACGGCCAGCGGAGCAAGAGAAAACACACGCATACACATACACACAACTGCACGCTGTGCCTTTCCTCTATATACCCACAACACAATATATACAAACATATACAGAGATCGCATGTATACGTACTGCTGCGCTCTCTCCCTTGTCATTAACCTGTAATGCCACTGCTGCGGGACTTCGCTGATGCTTTTTTGCTCGTTCCCCGTCACCGGAGAAGAGGAAGGTGAAAACGCGCGCCGATATACGGATTACACGCCGCGGGGGCAAAATAGAGCAGAAGGGATATTGCGCGGAGAGAGCTGAGAGATTCGCCGCCGTGGCTCGAGCGTCCGAGACACTTTGTGAATGTCGATATGGTTAGTTTACGGTTTTTGGTTTTCTGCTAGTTTTCGGGGCCATTTAAATGGTGTAAATATAAGTAAGCGAGTGCGGCGGTTGTGGGTGTTGGTGGTTTGGTTGTTGGAGAGGGATTGTGTTAGGGCGAGGGTTTGTGTAAGGATTCGGTGTGTTGGGTATGAGTCATTAATCGTTAATTTGTTATCTGTGCTGTTTGTCTAGGTGGGAGTTTTATGGTGGGGTTTGGGGCTGCTGTTTGTTTTTGATATTGTAATGCTGTACAGTTTTGTTGTTATGATGAGTTTGGAGGATGGTTCAATCTGTTTGATGAAAATAAGTTGAAGGAACAATGGTATTTGGTTTAATTGTTCTTGATGATTAAACAGTCTAGTCAAGTAGTCTATTGTTCTGAAACGATGCTTTATTAAATTAGGTGCTCTTATGTTAATTATTTGCAAAAAACTCTGTTTAATATTATCTTTTGACTTGAAACTGTTTATAAAAATTTATCAATATGTATGATCTATATAACCTTATAATCTTTGCTTCTAAGTGGCATAAATTTAATATGAAAAGAGACTAGACTTTGATGGTGAACATGTTCTACTATCACATTAACCTCGTTTAATTATAGCTATAGTAGTTGCAATGAATACGAAATTAAAAAATACAGTTACTTACTACTCAGTAGGTAAACTTAATATAATGTATGTATTATAATCATAGCGATTGATTTGTATAGGAAGGCACAACTGGATCTGGTAGCATTGACAAACCATGGGATCATGCATGGAGTACAGAAGAGATGCGAACGAATCGGAGAGACTGGAGTCTTGCTGGCGACTCTGGTCTCTTGAAACACTTACAGCAGTTTTCAGAGGTTTGCATTTAAATAAACTCTAGAAAAAATATAAAGGTGTCTATAAGTAATATTTTGACCAAAAATATAAATGTTTGTTTTTTTTCAGAATTTAACAAAAAAGGCAAATGAAACTCAGGAAGCTATTAACTCTATGGCATCTCAATTAAATGAAGCAGCAATACTTGTAGATAATATAACCAATACTTCACTAGCACTGGCTAACACACAATTTATAGAGAGCCGAGTGCAAGAAGACAATATAGAAATAGAGCAGCCAGTGGAGGATACTGATAAGGTATTTTAAATGTTGTAGAAGTAATTAAATCATTATTATTTAAAGGTAAATATTTTATTTTATTTTATTTTTATATAGAATGAAAACAATCACGAATTTAGTGCCACAGATTTACTAGTTAGTGTATGTGAAAGCATAAAACAAGGCTTAAGTATAATGGATGAAAAATATGAAAAAGTTGAAGTTGTAGCAAGTGATAGTGAAGACGAAGATGATAATGCTGTACCAAGGTCAGATATTTATAAAGCATTTGATAAAAAAACAAATTCAAATTCTTCAATATATAGGGAATTATACTTTTGTATTGTCACAATTCAGTATTACTTTAGAATATAAGATAATAGACATTTATTTTGAATTATATGAGTCATTAGAAAAATGATAATCTTAGACAAAAATAATACAAAATTGTTATTTAATATAAGTAAAAAATAATTAAAATGTGTTTTGACATTATTATAGTTGCAAGAATAATATAATTGCAATATTTCTGTCATAGAAATTCTCTTAAAAATTTATAACATTAGTTATTTTTTTTTCAGTGTGATATTAAGGCCAAAAGACCCTTATCAAGATAGGCCACTGCCATATGTTATTGGTACAGAACAATGGAAAGCTTCTACTAAAATAGGTTTGGAATCAAGTAGCAGCGAATCAGAACAAAATGATGAAGATGAAGATTCAGTGAGCGATACTGATAATAAAAATGTAGGAAATATGTTAAATTCTAATATTCGAACAAATTCAGAAATTGGGAGCAGGTTATCATCTACTTCTAGCGAATCGAACGATTATAATGTGGAAAGTAGTAGTATAAAAGATACTGATCACAGTAGATTACATGCTAGAAGTCAAGATACTCTTAATTCAGATACAGAACCAACAACTCCATCAAGTATTCTACCAAAGGTAACGTGAATATATATTTTTTAAATATTTTGTTGGTTTAAAAAAACAGCATTACTCAATATTCAAATATCAATTAACAATAATGATTTTAGACTCAGAATGTTAACAATGGTCTACCTAGTTTTGCTGAAGAGTTAGCTAAAAGGTTAGGCAATGTAATGCCATCTCAGAAAAATGTTATAACTCGAGATACAAACGAACAAATTATAAATCGATCAAAAGGTAAAATTTCATGGATTAATGTAAAAATTAAAAAATAAAATTATGTGACAAAAAATTAAATATTATTTTTATTTTTCAGATGATATTTTTTCTCCAGAAGATGAACAAGATGTATTTAGTAATAAATCCGACAATTTATTCAGTGAAGGAAAAAATTTATTTTCTGACGAAGTGTCATCTTCCTCTTGGAAGAATAAGCCTGTAAAGCCTGTAAATAAAACTATTATTCCGCCAAGTATCGATGTACCTCCACCACTGAGTATAATTTGTAAGTTTAAATTTCGTTTATAAATTGAATAAAAAAATACAACTTAGAAATAATTTTAATGATTTATCAATAATTTTAGCGTCAGCGCCAAAATCAAATATAGATGATTTGTTTGGAGACGCTGACGATTCTGAAGACTCAGACGATATATTTTCAAAGAAATCTTCTAAAGATATCTTTGCAACTGAAAAAGAAGCTGTTAAATCTGATATTGTTAATAAACAGAAAAATCTACACATCGAAAATGTACAAAACACCAGCACTATGACCACAAGCACGCCAGAAACAAATGATAGGGGAAAAGGTTTATTCGAAGATGAAGATGATGATCTTTTTGGATCAACTTCTAAACAAGTAAAAACACCAGATGTACCTCCAGTAGGATCTGGGAAAAAGGTAAATAAGAATTTCACCTACAACGATGGTAAGACTAAAGCAATAATAAATAATTAATTTAAAAAATTGTAAGAAAAAATATTATTAGTTAAATTTTACAAGTTTTTTTGTAACAAGTTAAATATTTTAAAAATATTGACATAATTTTTTTGAAACAGAAACCAGTCGGCGGCGTTTCAATTCTGGGCCAAGTGGACATCCGACAGTCGAGCAAGTTCGCACGTCGGCCCTCCTCGTCTTCGTCATCAGCTTCTGACTCGACGGAGCAGCCCCAGCAACAATCACAGCCACGAATCGAATCGAGCAATAACAATAATTCGGATCGGCCAATTGCGGACAGCGGCGCCAACGGCTCTTCTTCTCTTGTAGCCGGTAACAATTCCGCGGCTGCCGGCAACGCTACGGTTTCGTCCACCGGTAACAGCAGCAGCGGCGTCTCCATGCAGCAACCAAGCATCGATAACACTGCTGGCTCAAGTTTGGGGTGAGTAGATTGTTTTTATATTGATATGTATGAGAATTCCAATGAAGATTTATTCCTTTATTTAAAGTTAAAGATTTTGTATGTTTATTGAAAGCTAAAAAATTTTGTATGGGTCTTGAAAAACATTTTTGATTTTTTAGTTCGTATTAAAATATTCAAATATTTAAAATTCTAAGTTTTAAATTAAAATATGTTAATTTAATTTTTGTATTAATCTGTAATATAATACTCTAAGTTATAATCCCTGAAAAGCGGCACTTTTTAATATTCTTATCGAATCATACGAACACGTAGGCACCACGATAAATAACTTATTTTTTAAGAAACTTAAGAAATCTAATCTCTTAAAAAAAAATAATAGAAAGTGAATATTATAAGCTGCAAATATACTTCAAATAATTTATTATCATCAAAAATCAATGTAATAAATTTAATCAATTATTCCCAAATCTATATAAACCCGAAAATTTCATCATAAATCACAGACACTCAATTGTTATGTGAATTCGTCATCATGCGTTATCGAAAAAAAATCTATTTACTTCCCGTATCTCATGGATCTTTTCATCAGCTAGACCCGTTTTTCAATTTCCTTGTTTGCAAGCGCACGCCCGATGCCTCATTGAGGCATTTAACAACTTCAGGGCACATCGCTCCGTGATTCATTTAGCTCAATTACTGCGCGAATCGTTGATAGCGCAGTGTGGCAATTCTGATTTTAGTCTCGCGGCTTGCGCACTGTGGGAAGGGAGAACGCAATGCTGGGTCAAGCGATAGATTTGTTGCAAATGGAATGTTTCTAGATATCGCGAATGTCGTTTTGTGCAAAGAATTTTATTAATGAATTTTATAAAATTTTGATGAATCAATTTATTGGAGTTTTATGAATTTTTGTTCTTTTTAAATAAAGAATTTTTAATACTAAACAAATTATGGCGTATTACTAAAGAGAAAGTTAATTATTTACATAAGAAAATTTATTTACATAATTTCTATGCATACACTTCTAAAATTTTGTTGAAGTAATGTTAAATATAAAACTTTGAACACTAATACAAATGCAATCGCAATTTTTTATCACATATCACATTTAAAAAATTGGTAATATATTTATACAATAAACTGCATTAGCTACTTTAATTATGCATTTATAGTATCTAAAACATCAGTGAATTTCGTATCCTTAATTTTTTCCTTTATAATGTCTTTACTTTCACTTTCTAATTTGAAACTATAAATGAAAATATTTGATCACAGTAGCACACCATTCGCTTGAAATTGTAGGGAAATTATTCATTAGAATCCTCGCAAATTGGTACCATACAGCAATCTGGATACGGCTTGTTACGATCTCCCTTAAACCCTACCGTTTTACCACTACAACGTGCTTCGGCGCATCTAAAAATTATGTCTCATTTAAGTAAAAAATTCTTATTTATAATGAAAACTATAGATATAATACTATGTTTTATTTACGTACGCAACACCAATAATTTTTGTATTATCTTTATTGCACCTATAGCTTGAACATTCTTCTTCTTTAGTCGCATTATTTGGAGAATTGCAGTATTCTTCTCGAAATACTTCTTCATTTTCGGAGGTCACTAGCGAAGTAATTAAAATTTATCAATTGAGAATCTTTATCATTTTTTTATATTTATAAAGATGTATTGATTGGCTATTAATCTATGAAATGATATAAAATCTCAACTGAACCATATGTTATAGACGATTACCTTTTATTTCTTCTGCATACACCACTACAACTATGTAAATAACACAACACAATACAACCAATTTCATTTTGCTTATTTATTTATTTTCTTTTATTAAAATATCAATAATCACAAATTTTAATTCAGCACGTCCGACTTTGAATGTTGTTTCTTCGAAAGTTCGATTAACAATCCTCGTAGAGAAAATTTGCTCGCCTTATATCTGGTTTCTCCGGCTTATTGTTTTTTTTCTTTCTTTTCTCAAAAAGCGGTTTTTACGTAATGCACCAAAGGATAAAATCTGAATAAATGCAAGTACAAGAGCACTTATTCCTTATGCAGATTGGAACTTACCATTTCTTTCACTTTGCTTAGTCGAAGGTTTTACTAACACAATGATTATTCGTTGTTTTATGTTTGTATGAATTTATTGAATACTTGAAAGGAGTATTTCGAAAGTTAAAAACAAAATTATATTGGTTTATATACATTTATTACTAACTTATAAATAATTACAATTTTTATTTAATCGTACATGTATTAATTATTTTTCCAAACAATTCTAACTTATCTAAATTTCAAAAAATCTGTTTAGGTATATACTTTCAATTCTCGCACGTAATTTTAGGACAGCATTCTGGGAATGGTTTGCTGAGATCACCTTGTGTTTCTTTTTTACCCTTGCAATTCATTGAAGGGCAGCTAAAAGTATTTTGATAAATTTTAATGCAAATATAATACTTTATTTCATTTACTTTCTCAAAAGAAGTCTAACTCTTTGCGGCATTGTGGTATCATTTGATACCACCGATTTTTAAAACGTTTTTTGTAATGGACAATTAGTCTTTATTCAATTTAACCGACATTACTTGTAATTTTATAATTGTATGTTACAATATTAAAATGTATATGCAAATGTTTTAAAATTTTTATGAATTTGTATATAAACACATTAAAAAAACCACCTCTTCTTAAGAAAAATATATGCCGCAAACAGTTAAAAAATCAGTTAAATACTTTTATGTCTTGGAAAACTTACCCTGTGCCCGCCCATTGGGTATTATCCTTGTTACATCTCTCTTGTATACAATACTTTCTAGGGCCTGGTACTGGCTTACAGTATTCTGGACGTAAATCTTCTATAAATTCATAACATAAGAATTAATTAGAAAAATATACATATTGAAATTTTATTGGTAGAAATAACGTAGAATTTCATTATAGAAAGGAATAAGCAAAAAATAAAATAAAAATTTATATAATTAAAACATATTAAAAAACATTTAAAACGCGTGTCAAAATAAGACGCTGATTTATGAAATTGTTTCTTAAACTTATTCTACTAGATATTAAGATGTAAGTTTTGATGTTTGAATTATTATTAGACTAAACAAAATATTTATACGGAAACTGCGGGAATTAAGTCTACATGTAGAATTGTATTGAATTTTTGAAAATATTATAAATTGTTTATTTTTCAAATAATAGCTAGTTAAATACAAATTATTTCTCCATAGTAACACGACTAATTTTAGTTAATAACTGACGAAAAGGTTTATTAAACACTACTACCAGTTATAATAATAGTGGGATAAAATCATAAGTAAAACAAATATTTTTTCGAAACCAAATTATTATGGCTATGTAGTAAATTTACTATACCTAATTTTAATCAAATTTGGTACAAAAACATATTAATTTTCTTTTACTTGTATCTGTTCCAACGTTAGGAGACAAACATTGTAAGTTTTAATAGAAAGATCCGTGAATTCTATCGAACAAAATTAGTATAGTAATATTTAATAAATTTGTTCTCTAAGAATGTCTAACACTCTGTCTAATTTGAGTTTTTCAAAAAAAAATTTAATCTTTTATGCAGAAACTCTTAGAAATTTGGAATATTCAAAAAATTTCAATATATAACAATCTATACAGTCACCACTTGTTGAATTATCTTATACGTAGAGTAATATTTTATAATAGAAAATGCGTATTATAAAAACTTAGTTGTTACAAAAAAAATTCTTTAAACATATCATCTAAGGTTGTAAAAAATTTACTACCTGATTGAACAAGAGCCACTGCTGCAAGTATCACAATGCAGAATACTACAAAGTACTTCATTTTGTTTGACTTTCTGGAATACAAACACAAGTCACGAATTGAATCTTTGAAAAATTTGAAAGGAATGTACCTAAGAGTGATCGATTTTGCCTTTATATACACGCTCAGCCTCTTTCCCCACTTACTAAATTTTCTTGATGATACAGGTATAGAATCTCGACTATTACGTAGTAGATAAATTTAATACAAAGTTCTTCCTCTTCCTTAAATGTATATAGATGAACACTCTTCTTCCATTTGATTTGTTTTTTTCTTTTGAAGGACTACTTGTAAATTAGTCCAGTTCATAAATATTTTATAATATTGTAATTGCTTAAATCTATTTTTTGCGTCTCGGAGAAATTGATATTATAATCGTTAAAGAGACGCCCGAGATAACAGGAAACAAGTTGAAATCTAACATTTAGCTAATTTATTACGGTACTAAATTCGAATATAACATAGTCATGATTCTATGATGTACTTTTTTCTCTTGCTGTAAACTTGGAATCGTACGAATTATACTAATAGCTTAGAAGCTTGATAAGGACTAGACTATCCTCTCATTCGGTTTTCATTGTTTATTTTATTTAAATAACAAATTTCCGGATTCACTTTAAATTTTATATGAAAGCAGAAAGCCTTGAAGCCCCCTCCTCCAAAAAACGGTGTAACTTGTGTTTGAAAAAAT
This sequence comes from Eupelmus azureus, assembly GCA_030522685.1. Lineage (NCBI taxonomy): Eukaryota > Metazoa > Arthropoda > Insecta > Hymenoptera > Eupelmidae > Eupelmus > Eupelmus azureus. The sequence goes on along the minus strand of JAPYZA010002356.1, from coordinate 476 downwards.
TGGACTTCGGCAATTATCTTAGAAGCCACGCTTACAATCTTGTGAATGTCAATACAACCTTGACATTGAATAGATTTATTATAGTTTTATATAGTATTACATTAATTTAAATATTTTGGAAATAAAGTTTCTTCAAATTAAAAGAATTTTATCGATACTAGTAAATTTATAAATAGAAATGCTATGATCATAGTCACAAATTTTACTCTTTATTATATCTGTTTTGAAACTTTAAAAGAAATTAATGTAAATAAGAGTCTTTATCCTATAAAACATGTAATGTAGATTCTAAATATATATATCCAAAAATAATTCAAAATGCACGAAATGCGTCTTCAATAACCAAAGCTCCGTACAAGACAGAACCAGAAGTGAACATTTTAGTACATAATACAGAGTGCGAGCCCGCGGGAAGCGACAGCCGGCACAAAATGACCGCAACGAAAATTTTGAATCTATTTAAGACCCCTATATCT